>JAEDXX010000178.1:0-185400 GCA_021725515.1 Epicauta chinensis | reverse complement strand
CAGGGTTCGGAAAAGTACATGTAAAAAATATTTACTACATAAACTATGTCTACGCGTAGTTTTTGATGTAGTAAATGTAGTTTACGTAGATTATGTAGTAAATACAGTCTAATATCAAATTTCTAATATATAATTGAACACAGAGCCTGATTTAGCAGCTCTGAAGCCCGGGGCAACATTTCGCTTGGGCTCTAAATAAAATGCAAACAAGCATTAACTGCCTTCTCTGTCGAATATTTAAGTTTAAAATGTATTTTTTCAATTCTTGCTGTTAACGGCCTACTTTATCGACTAAAAACTTGATGGTAAAGTAGCACTTTACCCATCTGAATGGTAAAATGTTTACTTTACCCACCTCAACGGCAAAGTTTTTACTTTACCGTTGGGTAAACACTTTACCATCGAGCAACTTGGTAGCAAATCCATAGCAACCAACAGCAAATAAATAAAAACAATTGCTAGTTGTTAATTAGATGAAATTTATATGAAACATGAAGCACAGTATTTTGAATATCTGGATGTATCCGTTTTTAAAATTTTTACCCGTTATTGAGAACATTGAAGAAAAGTTTAACTGCAAACTATTTCCTGTCTTTCACTTACTATTCATAAATAAAAGTCTATTTTGAAAAATGGCAGTCAACTCAAATGAAACAGAGAATGAAGATATCAAGCTTCAATATATTAATTCTTGCCCTGAATTACAAAAAAAAGCGATCCGCGTAGTAAATATGTAGTTTTTTAGAAAATTTCTACACGTAGTAAATGAAAAAACTACGCGTATTTTATACCGTAAATTACGTCGACATTTACTACTTTCGAACCCTGCCGAAGAGGCTAAGAAGTCCATCCTCAACATACGATAAGAATATTGGGTATTTTAAGACTGATAGACGCTTAAAAATGTTGGGCGCTCCTGAGGTAGAACTGCACTCAAAAAAGTACTTTTTTTCCGAGAAGAATATTGAGACTCGCTTATTGTTAGTATAATTTAAGTTTAAAAAACGTTGAGATTATAATTTTTCTAATTTGCGTCAATAATAACGCCATTTTTAAATTTGCTAGTGTATCGAAATGAGGTCATTTCGATATACCGTATAAAAATGGAAAATCTAGTATTTTTTTCAATTTAGGTTGGTATCGTTTTCATCGTTTTTGACAACTGTCAAAAATCATAAACAAAATATGTACATAATAATTTTTGGCAGCATATACAACCAGTGAGTATTTATATCACAAAAGGAGGATCTATACCGAATTTTAAGCTTATCGGACGGATAGTTTCGGAAGTTTTGTGATGAGTGGTATTGTATTTCGCTGAAGCATATTTAGCTACGGGCATTACAAAACTGCCTTCATGTACTAAACTCGATTTATACTCCGTTTCATGACAAATCACCGAGAGTTGCAGAGAATGGAGCATCCTATATGTAGGTATAAAGGCGTCTCTGTCAGCTTCATAATCATTTCTATGTCTCGCTCGTTCTCTGCCTCTCTCATCTCTGAAGTTACCATCCGCAATTATAAGTAAATTGCAAGAAGTTATAATAGGCAAATCAATTGGGCCAAGAAAACGAAAAGCATTTGGTTATATCCATATACATTTCGAGCACAAAAGAAAGGGCCATTACGACCTCAAATTCGTCCATGTTAACTGGATGGGCAATGAAAAGTAAATGAAAATCGTGTCAAACAGTGTCATCGAAGCTACACTTTTAAATAGAAAATTTGAAGGAGACGATGTACATTTGATATGTATCACAATGATTCCGACAGAAATACAGTGGCAAACAAAAGTATGGAAACATTTTTAAACAATTCGTATTTTTGCAAAAATAAAGTCTGAAAACTACGAAATAGACATGAAAACAGATGTAACAAAGAAAGTTACTTTTCAAAATCATATTTCTTTTATTTTAGAGCTATTCATTACTGTTTTCATTCAAAAAAAATTTTTTCTTTTGATATAGTTTTTTATTTTTGAACAAAAGTATGGAAACATTTCAAATTTTCGTAAAACATAGAGTGCGTATGTATTTTGTTTCTTTTAAAATGTTGAACTTAGTTGTCATGGTGATAATTAAACATCAAAATGCCGAAAGTTCCGTATTTTTCCCATCAAATTAAAGAAAAAATCGTCGAATTGTATAGAAGCGGCATGAAGCAAATAGCAATAGCCAAAAGCTTGAATTTATACCGTGGAACGGTATCCAAAATAGTTAAGAAGTTTGTAAGTAATGGCAATGTTGATACGGCTGCTAAAACAGGACGACCTAGGAAAACAACGCAAAGAATGGACAAAAGAATTGTAAGAATGTCCAAGAAGTATCCTAGAAAAAGTGCAAGTGACATAAACAAAGACTTGCAAATAGATGATCCATGGCTGTCATTGTCCGATATGACAATAAGACGTCGGTTAATTGCAGCTAATCTTCATGGTAGACGTGCGGTTAAAAAACCTCTCCTTAGAAAGCGTCATAGACAGGCCAGACTGAAATTTGCCCAAGACCATAAGGATTGGACGACAAAACAATGGTCATTGGTCGTATTTAGCGATGAAAGTAAGTTCAACTTATTTGGAAGCGATGGTGTTGGATATGTACGACGGCCAATGGGTCAAAGATACGATCCCAAGTACTTTATTCCAACTGTGAAGCACGGAGGAGGCAACATTATGGTATGGGGTTGTTTCAGACGTGCTGGTGTGGGACCCATCGCAAAAATTGATGGTATAATGGATGCCCAGAGGTATGTTTCTGTGTTGGAAAACAGCCTCTTACCCTTTGAAGAGGAACAGTTGCCTTTGAGGTGGTGTTTTCAACAAGACAATGACCCCAAACACACCTCAAAGTTGGCAAAAGCATGGTTTGAGGACAATAAAATTCCTCTAATAGATTGGCCATCCCAATCTCCGGATTTAAATCCCATAGAAAATCTATGGTACTACCTAGAAAAAGAAATCCGGAAACACCAAATCAAAAATAAAGCCCATTTATGGGAAGTTATACAAGAAGAATGGCAAAATATTTCTCCTGAATTTTGCGCCAAACTAATTGACTCTATGCGAAATCGTTGTTTAGCTGTTATAGCTTCGAAAGGTTATCCTACCAAATATTAATCAAAATACAGTATAACTTGATATCTAAAGTGTTCCATTAGTTGTAAATTGATGTAAATGGTGAATGTTTCCATACTTTTGTTCATAAGAAAAAAAAAATTTTTATAAAGAAAATTATTTTTTTTTAATAACGTACCTAATCATTTGGCTCAAAACCGCACAGATGTAATACTTGTGACTTATTTCATATGTTACATCATAAGTAAAAAAGAAAAACTTTCGAGTTTTATCAGCTTTTTGTGTTGAAAAATGAAATTTTAGAAAATGTTTCCATACTTTTGTTCGCCACTGTACCGCTCGAGTTTTTATACGTTTTGTAAATTTCACATTTCATTGGAACAATTAATACAAATGTGTGTGGCCTAAATTTGGAAAATCTGTGCTTGTCGCATGGACATTTATACGGGACCTGCTCACACATCGGGAGATCTTTTGATTTATTCGTGTACAATAAAATGCTGTGCATCCAAAATCATTGCAACGCACCCCGGGTAAGTAATTTTAATTATACATCAGGTGATTACGATCAATCGACGATTACAGATCGTTTCAATATGATTCCGTTTTCAATAATTCTAAAAATTTTTGTAGAATTCTCATTGCATTTTCAGTTAAATCCAATCAATTCAAATTCTTCAAAAGAATCGCATTTATTATAAATTGTAAAAAGTTGATATCGATTTTTGTAGATTTACAAAGTAGCTTAGTAATTTTGTTTTTACTCAAACTACTCCTTAGGTGACTTAAGTTTCCATTCTAGCAGATTGCAGACGAATATTTTAATAATTGAAGGAGTTGTGAGAGGTGATGGTTTGGACAGAAATAGTCTGTATTGTAATATTGATTTATTGGTGTTCAACACACGTGCAAACATTGAAAAGCAATCAAACGATATTTATTTATTGCAATTCGGCAACAGGAATTGTAGTATGACAATAAAATACGTTGTAATTGTTGTTAGAGTAGTAAGCAGTAAACTTCTATTAATTGTAAAGAAATTAGCAGCTGTAATCTGGACCGGATTATATTCTAAATATTTCAATAAATTCTGATATTGTAAATCATTCTCAATTGATAGATGATCGCAAGTCATATTTCGTAGAGTATGATAAAACTTTTTGTAAGCGTTTGTAACAGAATCACACTTTACCACAATAATCACCAACGGTACCTGAAATTTTACATAACAGAAAATCTCGATAATTACAATTTAATTATAAATATACTCACAATCTCAACTGCCATTCCCAATACATTACTTATAGTTACCATTAACGCATTATCGTCATTGTAACGATTTTGAAGAAAATCGTCGACAATAGCATGCAAAAAGATTAATGTGCTCACAAGAAGTTTCATTAGGCCGAAAAACAGCGACCATCCAAAAATTCCATTGAAACAATCAACGGCTTTGATTAAGTTGGTGGTGATTTTCTTCATTCGTACCATTAATAAGTGGAATTGTGGTGATTTCGTATTAAATGAATGATTTTCAATTTGTTGTGTTAAATAATTGAATTTTAATTGAAAATCATTTAGTAATGTAATTGCTATCACTTGAAAGATTATATAAAAATATGGGAACATTTTGTCTAGCAATAGAGAAAGAGCTTTCAATTTGAACATTGTATACCATGTTCTGCATACAAAGACATCCACAAGAAATCGTATCACAATACAAATTATAAATTTCATCAAACTGTTCTTAAATGATCTTCTTTGAACGCTATCTTTAATAATAATATAATTATCAATTATTTGTAAATTATTTAATAATTTTATCCATAATTCTTGATAATAGAAATTGTTTTTAATGAATATATCGTAAATGATCAAAACAAGTGAAGATAAATGGAAAAAATATTTTAGAGAAGAGAATGCGACTTTCTTAAAAACGAGCATACTACTCATAAACGAGATCGGTACAAGAAGAATAAACACAATAAATAATAGAATTGCACGGATCTTATCACATTTTGGATTTATTAAAATATTTTGTGTAAAGCAATTTGTTGGTATCAATCCGAAAAAATTGCCTAAGCGTATTGAAAATTCGCGAAACGTTGACGAGTCCGTCTTGGAATCCATCATTTCTAATACTAAAATGACTAAGAAATAATTGTTAATTTCATAAAGTGGACGTTGTTTTCTGAAAATTGAATGAATTATTAATTTTTCGATTGCGCTTAATGCAATAATAATTTCTATTTATTTATCTTAGAACGTTTATAGTAATCAACAGTCATTATTATGATTAAAACGAGGTGCATTTATTTGTATGGTCGATTCATTTGTTAAATTTCTATTGATTTTTAAAAACAGGCATAATTCTGTTCTAATAATTAATGTAATAACTTATTAGAAAATTGAGAAAAAGAAAATAAATCAAAAAGAGTTTTACGGTTAAATATTGGAATTTGTTCGTACTCATTCCATTCTCGATGGAAGATTAGCGCAACGCCTAGCGAAGCTAAAACAGCACTGTTAGAAATTTCCGTAGTAATTTTACTAAATTTGTGTAGGAAGTTTTTACGCACCACATTTTTGAAATTATGGAACTCAGTCTTGTAATTTTACTACACAACTTATCACAACTCAGTTTCAAATTATTACAAATCATCAGTCGCAAAATTACTAATCATTTACTAGAACTATGTTTAGTAATATTACTATACATTATTTTGTAATTTTACTAAGCCAAATGTATCAAATAAATCTAGTAATTTTACAAAAATTCATTGTAATTATACTAGATAACTTATACCAATTTATTTTAGAAAAATTACAAACTTTGTGTTGCAATATTACTCACATTTAGTAGTAAAAACCTGTTTAACAATATTTTACTAATTTGTCTCATCATATATTTATCAAAATGAAACAAGTAACTTATCTCCAACACATGGGGGACGACTTCAGACGACCTTTTACTACTTTTACAGCCATGATAAGGAATTCTATTTCAATTTTCACGATAATTGTAAATATTGTATTTTCTAGACTTTATTGACATGAGATCTACAAGTCCAAGCGACTTAAAACGTTGACGCCATCTATGGTAGTTTTACTAAAATTAAAAAGAAACTCTTCTAACATAACCACTTTATAACAGGACCGTTCTTATAATATATTTATAAATTTTATACTTTAAAAAGTTATAGTTTTGGATTGTTGTTTGCATTACTATATTATGTGCGAAAAGCGATATACATATTTTGTTCACGAAATTAAAAAATACTTTAATACAATCACTCAAAACATTCTTACGTAAAATAGTATTCATTTGAAATTTATACTTAATTCTAGTAAGTACAATGGACATACCTAGCTCCATGTTTTACTTGTCTATATGGACCTCAGATTTCTTTCATTCAAATGCATCGTTTTTGACAAGAATATTCCTATCAAAAGCTAAATATCGCACCTGACCTGCCTCTACTCAAATGTTTAAATGTACTAGTCTCAAATACTGTGTTTTTGAATCAGTCGATTTTTAGTTGACTTAAACGCGTATTGGCCAAATACGTGGCGTATTTGTTAAGAAAACTTTATTTTTATCAGTGTAAATGCAAAATAAGTATACCAAATTTTCTACTTGAAACTACCCAGCAGAATTGGAGGATTACATAAACGTATGTCATTGTAGGAGACACTAGTAAAAATACAAACAAATGTTGTCTAAAGTAAATAATGTTTTACATTTTTTCAATCACTTTTTGCAATTTCAGTTAGTCATTTTTTTTAACAACCGTAGTAAAATTGGACTACAAGTATGTATCAAAATTTTAGACTTGAAATTACAATTGAAAATTGTAAAAACAGATCGCGGTCATGACTAGAATGAAATATTGTAAAAATGCAAACAGAATTTTCAAAAAAAAGTAATGATTTGTAAATTTCCAATCATTTCTTGTAATTGTAATTGCAAATTTTGGTTAGTAATTTTACTGACAATTGTGGTAAAATTAAATTACGAATATGTATAGAAATTTTACAAAACTTTAGATTTAATCCTACAACGTAGGATTGTAAAATTACAATAAGTATCTGACGAATACAAAAAATTTGTAAAATTGCAACCTGCTTAGTACTCTAGCTATTACAAAAAGTAATATTACAACAAATGCTTGTTAAAATTCCAATACAATACAAGAGTTTGTAATTTTACTATGCAATTGCTTACTAAACACATAGTAAATTTACAAAAATTTTTGACAGTGAGTCTGTTTTCGATCACGGCCAACATCCATGTAAAAACCGAAACTCGAACCGAAAACGGGAACGAAAAATAACGGTTCGACGCCCCTAATGGTATTACGTACAGAGGGATACATTAGGGATCGAAAAAAATCGAACAATGTTCAATTGTTATATCAGTAGCATCAACGCCCACCAATTTTCCTAAATTACAAAACTCGCATTTTTTTTAAAGTCACAAAATAGGCAAAATAGAAAAATACTATAGAAAACTCGTGTGAGAAGTCGTATATTGCACTCGTCTTTTAGAAAACTTGCGCTCCGCCGCTCGTTTGTGCAATAATTGTCGACTTCTGACACTAGTTTTTTAATATACCTACTATTTGCATATGGAAGGCAGATTATGAATCTTCGGCTCAATATCACATGGAGTCAAATTCTGATCCTTTGTCACTCTTAATAAGAGGTCGTCTTAACGATTAAGCATAGTTAAATAGGTTGGGATGGTTAAACATAAGAGCTATGCCAGGTGCTTCCTCTGTTTGCAGTTTTTTTTTATGTGTGGAATCCAAAAAATCGACACCAGCGGTACCAGCAAGCCTAGTCAGCGCTTACACGTACGCTCTCGCATATTCTCTTGTTGTGAGGTCCACAGATCTAGAGAATATTGCGTAAGTACGAGAAGTGAAAGGCACAAGCAAAATATTATTCTAAACACTTGTTTGGGAAAAAAAGGTTGAGAATGTTATTAAAAAAAAAACGAAGAGAGATAAAAGCAGTGTCGGAATAAGAATTTAGCGGCTCTTGTATCTTAAATTGAACCATGCATTCGGTGGTGTATTTTGGGCTGCCTATCCATTCCAACACTATTAATGTTGACGTAAATAATTGATTGAATTAAACGGCGATCACTGTATGTAAACGTATTTCTAATTAAAAATTAATAAATCAAAAGGAAACCAAGTCAATACTTTTAAAAGAGTTTCAGATACAACTTTCATATCGATCTGCAGCAAATTAATTGATTAATTAATTATTAATTAGATTTAATCGGTATTAATTTAGTCAACTTGACAATTATCGAACATAACCTCAATCGAGCCTTCAGAGCGGCCCACCAACATGTCCTGTGAATTAACAGAAATCGATGGATCGCTTCTCGAAGGGGTAAAATTATCAATAAAACCTTCACCCAATTGCCTCTAAAATTTGTAATTTTAGGGTGGCCAAATCCTACGTATAGCACTAACATTGAGCGCCATCAAAAAACGTCCAGTTCGTATCACGAAAATCCGAGCCGGACGCAGCAAACCCGGTCTAATGGAACAACACCTAAAAGGTGTGGAACTATTACGTGATCTATCCAATGCAAAACTGCACGGTGCCCAATTGCATTCAACAGAAATCGAATTTTGGCCCAAACAAATCGATGGTGGTCGTTTTGATGTACGCGTCCGAACAGCTGGTAGTATCAGTTTATTACTACAGATAGCTCTACCGTGTGCACTTTTAGCTAAAAGTAGTACACAATTACGTTTATTTGGCGGTACAAATGTCGATATGGCACCCCAAATTGATTATATGACCGAAGTGTTTCGACCGATCTTGGAGAGATTCGGAGCTAGTTTTGATTTGGATCTAATCAAACGCGGCTATTTCCCAAAAGGTGGTGGTGAAGTCCTGATTAATGTTAAGCCTGTAGAGCATCTAAGTCCAATTAATTTAACCGAGAGAGGCGCAATTAAATCAATCTACGGCTGGAGTTATGTTGCTGGAACGCTACCAGTTAAACTATCACATTTGATGGCCAATTCTGCTATAAATCTCTTAAAAAAGTTCTGTAATAAAGTCGAAATTGAACGATATAAAGAAGATCATCAGATTGCTCCAGATAACTGTTTTGGTATAATGTAAATCTTTATTTCAATGCAATTTTGATCGAATTATTAAAGTTTATGATAGTATTGTAGCCGAAACGGATACTGGGTGTGTTTTGGGCGGTTCCGCGTTAGGGAAACGCAACGAAAACGCTGAAGATACCGGTCGTAGAGCCGCTGAAGAATTGGTGAAATCGTTGGAAGAAGGTGCTTGTGTCGATGAGCACAGTCAAGACCAGATCATTATTTTCATGGCGCTGGCACGTGGATTATCCAGAGTTAAAGCGGGCCCAATTACATTACACACAAAAACTGCAATTGCTATCGTTGAACAGTTAACAAATGTAATTATTGGAAATTTTGTAAATTTTGATAGTTTTTAAAAATATTGATTTCAGGTGAAATTCACGGTGATTCCGGATGGTATTTGTAATATTATCGAGTGCTCTGGCCAATAAATTTAATGCAAATTAACAGTTTTAATTTAAAATTCGCGCCTTTATATGCTGTTGAGCGCTACAAATATCCGATATAACCTCAAGTTTTCGAATTGGTCGAATTGATTAGTCACGATTATCTTTTTTATTTTAACGAATAACTGATAACAGCCGCAATGGCATCGACAAGAATTGAATTCGGTGTCCAGATGACCTGTAATTCTTGCGTGGAAGCCGTAAGAAAGTGCCTAATAAACGAGCCGGGTATCAAAAATTTCGATATAAATCTCGACCAGAACACTGTTGTTGTTGAAACAACTTTATCAACATTAGATGTACAGAAAAAGTTGGCAACTAGCGGCCGTAAGGTTGTTGTGAAAGGTTTGGATGGTAAATTAGCCGGTGTGGCAATTCTGGATACCGGCAGTGAATCGATTAAAGGCGTTGTACGATTCGTGCAAATCGCACCGAATTCTTGCATTGTAGACGGCACAATCGATGGTCTAGAACCGGGCGTCGAATATCGCTTAAGTGTGCACGAATGCGGTGATATTTCGCAAGGTTTTCTTCAATTTTTAACAAAATTTCGAGATTTTTTTTAAATGTTTTAATCGATCACAGGTTGTAGAAGCGTTGGTCCGATTTTCAGTCCGAATGGTGCTGAAACTGGTAGGATTTACGGCGATTTGGGTGCATTTCAAGTCGATGAAAACGGTCGAGCCGATTTCCGTCAAGAAGACAACATTTTAAAGTTGTCCGATATAATTGGACGATCTCTAGTTGTTAGCCGTAATAATGAGAATCTCGTTTGTGGTATAATCGCCAGATCGGCTGGTTTATTCGAAAATCCCAAAACAATTTGTGCTTGTGATGGTGTGACGATTTGGAATGAGAAAATCGACCAAAAATCGGCTTTATAGAAATTACATTCCACAATAAAATAGTTTTTGGTAAATTTATATTTTTGTAAATCCTTTGTTATTTTTACAACAAAACAACTGCATTACAAATAGCACCAAATACATATGAATTTCAGATTTCACATTAATTAGTAATTAGCCAGATGCTTGTTTTTTTTAGATAGAGAAAAGAAATTAGAATGATATCATAGATAAAATTGATATGGTCTATTTGATATGATTTTAATTAATTTTCGAGTGGCCGTAAAGCTAAGCAAACATTCAAATATTAGTAGTAAACATTGCCAATATTTAAAAATTAATAAATCTGCCTGTTGTACACACGAAATTATATAATTATGGCAGTGTTTGTACAGGAATCATACAGAATTGTTTAGTGGGAAAACGCGACGGAAAAGTGATGCTAAATCGAGATCTGAACGGAAATTTGTTGGCTTTTCCACTATTTCACGAAAAAACAAAAACGATTATCATAGATTACATCTAGAAAAATATGTTTATATAAAAATAAAATTGGTGTTTCTTTTTTTTTGTTTCACTATACATATAGCAGAGAAATATATTTACAAAATAAATTGTGACAATGTTGTAGAAGTTAATTTAGGCACATACAACACGGTCACAAGCGAGATTTAATTAAGGTAATTAAAATTAGTAAAAAAAAAGATGAACAGGCCGTCCCTGTATCAACATAAAATATTTACAATTCATCCAACTATTGTACAATTGTTCTGCTTATTGTGATGTTAATTTTTCTGTTTTTTTTTTTGGTGATAAAAATATTTATAAAAGACAACATTTCTTCTTGTTACGCTTTATATAACCGGGTTTCAATGGGGGCCGTTCGGATAACTGAAATTTCCGTACAACTCGCACCAATTCATAGAAGGCATTATCGACATTCATCCGCATCTTGGCACTACATTCGATATACGGTATTTTCAATTGTCGCGCCAATTGTTGTGCCTCCTCCTGCCACACGACACGCTGATGATCCAAATCGACTTTATTGCCAACCATTAACATGGGGAATTCATCGCGATCTTTGACACGCAAGATTTGTCGATGGAATTTGTAGATCTCTTCGAAACTTGAACGTTCCGTCACCGAAAAGACTAAAAGGAAACCTTCACCGGAACGCATGTATTGTTCACGCATCGCACTGAATTCCTCTTGGCCGGCAGTATCTAGAACTGTTGTAAAATTAACAATTGTGTAGAATAATGTAAACAAAACGGCATACTGTCCAGTTTGGCTGGGATATCATCGATTACGCATTGTTTGGTATAGGAATCTTCAATGGTCGGATCATAATCGGTTACAAAATAGCTCTAAAATACAGAGAAGGAAAAATTAAAAGTTGTTTTGTGTAGGAATCAGCGAAGGTTAAATTATACACTCCACTCCATATTTAGTAAAATCAGATAAAATGCAAAAACCATCTGTTCTCTCTACTCGATTATTGTATGATTTTTGGGATAATTTTTGTAATGCTTACCTGGATAAATTGCAATGTTATTGCAGACTTTCCAACACCACCACCACCCACAATCACTAATTTATATGTTTGGTAATTATTTGGTCGATCATTGAGTTTTGACATTGCACAATTCTTTGTTGCTAGAATTTGTTTTAAATAATACAATAATCTACAATAACTAAATTTGTAATTGTAACGATTTTAATTAAAAATAGGTATTGGATAGCAAAATAAAAAATAAATATAGAAATCCCAACCAAAAAACTTGAAGTTACACCTACCACCAATAAGGCAAACTTGGTGGAATTTCTAGGGAATTTCGGTGAGTCAGTGGTGCACAAAATGGATTAAATTTTTTAATTATTATAATTAAAATTATCGATTAATAAAGAAGAAATTAACAATTATCTCATTGCTGAGGATTTTTTAAAATTAAATCTAACGTGTGACTCGCGAAATTGTAGATTAAACTAATTTTTCTAGGGAAATATATTTCTACCTTAATTGGGATCTTAGACACCACTTTTTTCAACCAGTAGCGGTTCGTGTTCCACCAGTAACTCTTATAGTAGAGCAAACGGAAAAGCGATCTTACATCAGTATGACCTTTTTATCGATTTATAAGCGAAAAAGAGCGTATCAAAATGTATTCTGAACTCAATTTAATTGTTTTTTTTTGACATTAAAGATAACAACATTGTGTAAGAAGAATCACTAGTGACTAGTGACTACTTTTTGTCGGTCTTTAAGGGTAGTTATTTAATTGAAAGCAGATAAATATATGTTGCGCTGCATTTACGTTGCGATTCTAGTAAATATGATCTGCGCTTACATAAGCGGTGCAGTCTAAACTCGTTGGAACCACTTCAAAATAGGCTTAGGTCGTCAGAAAAATTAACCAGTTTTGAGCTTTGAAAAGCTTAATTTTGGTCAATCTCAAGGGTTTCTTTGTTATATGAAGCAATTGTAAGACAATTGGGAATCCTTACTCGTTCCTAATTAGCTACTGTAGGGCCGTTGATCCTCCTTATATTTGAAAAGCATAAGAAAATATAGAATTTTCGAGACCTTTTTCTTTATGAGTAGTGTGAGAAAATACCTTGCAAATATGTTCTTTGGTATTCCAACAGATATAAGGTGGCATCGGAGCTATAGTTGCGATCAAAAAAATTTCGTACGTCAAGGACATCTAATTGTCAGTTGGTGAAGAACAGCCTTTAATATTTTATATTCAAAAAGTCACTAATTTTGACATTTAAAAGGTTAATAATAACAGTTATGCTTGGCCCAGATTAAACATTTTTAAACGTCAAAAAAAACGCTGTCCAAAATTTTTTGATCGCAACTGTACATCCACTGCTACATAATTACGAGCTTGTCTCAAAAATTAAGATATCAAAGCTTCTGGTACTCCATTCTTCTGCGATTTCTGTGATTTATGAACGGCTCTTTTAATTAATTAAGTTAAGCAAGTAGAAATTTGTAGTGAAAACGTTTCACTTTGCACGGTCAGCATGCACCAAACAAGACTGCCAAAAAGTAATACCCTACGAAAATATTATTCAACTGAGTACCTCAAAAATTCTTCACTTTATAATCATTGCAACAAGACAAATTAATAATAGAGCTTCATTTTATGCATCACGAGAACTCTGTCACGCTTAAGAATCGGTACGCCACTGTGTTTTCTGTAGACCTTGATGACAGTTATTGTGGCACCGTAGTCACATCCAGGTTCCAACCGGCGATCCCAAAAAGAATATTTGCAGCTGAGAAAAGACGCAGTTATCAGTACTTGTGATAAGATTACACGCTTAGAAATAGTGCAGAAAGACGTTAAATCGACTAATCTACATAGAAAATCAATAACTTCTAGAATTACCGTTCCATTATTCTTTAAATCAAGAAAAATCCTTCCATTCCAGAATCTGTCACTCCCTATACAGGTAGTATGTGTCATAGTTCGTGTTCTTTTTTGTAATCCAGTTAATCCGTTATAAAAATTCGTTAATTCAGTGTTGAACTTTATGGTGTGCATGTTGAAGTAAATCATCAGTATTTAGTAAAAATGGGGGACTCTCTCGAAGGGAGTGAGGCGACTCCCGAAACACAAAATGTGGCAATTGTTGATTTCAATGAATTCACCAATTTCATATTGAAAGCAGCAACGGTACTCTTACCGGAAGATAATCAATGGGAAATGAATAATCTACAAACAGCATTGAATGATCGCAACAATCAGGAAACGATAAGAAAATTTATCAGTGATCCCCAAGTGGCCACACTATACATCCAACGAAATCCATCAAAAGGTAAGGTTTATAACGGTAGTTTTTCTATTGAATCACAATTTGACTCGTATAGATGATGATACCGATCAACCGCCAGAAGGTGAGGAGGAAAAAGAACCCGTCACTTTCTATGTTAGCAATGAGGTGCATTATTCCAATTCGAAAATGTCGAGTTTGGTCTGTATCAAGAGGGGTGCCGTTATTGAAGCTGATAAAAGTATACGGGCACAAGTACGTTTGATGAATTTCAGTGATGGTTCACCGTACGAAATCCTCCATGCTTACATCAGCAAAACGGTGGCGCCGTTCTTTAAGAGTTATGTAAAAGATTCGGGAAGAGCTGACAGGTAGAATTATTGATTAATAATAACAACGATTTATGTAACAAAAAAATATATTATAGAGATGGCGATAAGATGGCTCCTTCTGTTGAAAAAACAATAGCCGAATTAGAAATGGGTCTATTACATTTACAACAAAACATCGATATACCAGAGATCACATTACAAGTACATCCGTATGTGGCTAGTATTGTGAAACAATTTGCTGATGAGGGCCGTAAACCGAAAGTTGCTGATTTCGGTGATAAAGTTGAAGATTCGAATTTTTTGAATCAGGTCCACCATGGTGTTAATCGTTGGATTAAAGAGATACAGAAAGTTACAAAATTAGATCGTGATCCATCATCTGGTACGGCACTGCAAGAGATTAGTTTCTGGTTGAATTTAGAACGTGCATTGAATCGTATACAGGAGAAACGTGAAAGTTTAGAAGTATCATTAACGTTAGATATTTTGAAGCATGGTAAACGGTTTCATGCTCTGGTATCATTCGATACTGATACGGGTTTGAAACAGGCTATTGCTACAGTTAATAATTACAATTCATTAATGAAGGTACGGTATTTACAAGGTGACTTGTTCGGCTTGATGCTTTCTACAACAAAAGTCCACAATTTCCAAGTGTTGACACTTTTGTAAACTTTCACTTTTAGTGTGAAATTCTATAAAAAATCTGGTAGTTTTGACCGATTTTTAGTAACAAATTCTGAATGATACATGATTCCGAATTTTTAACAGCTTATCATAAATCGCGTGTAATGTTTTTATCTTATTATTCAGCGTTTAAGGGGGTATTCTGGTCTAGAGACATGAATTTTAGGTACTTTTTGAAGAGCCGTTAAAAAATAACGCAAACAATATTTTTAATATGGATTTTTTATCAGATATTTATTAATATTTCAAGAATACATAATTAAAAAAAAAGTGAAAAAATTAAAAACTCAAAAAGTTATCGACCGATGAAATGGAGGGGGTCTCAAAAAAATGTCGTGCGACTGTGACCACGATTCCAACCCTCTTAGCAATTTGAGAAAAAAGAAAAAAGCAGATTATTAATCGAGAGTAACGCCGCTATCATACTAACTAAAAGAGTTGAAAATTTTCTTTTCACAAAATGGCAACTGAAAAAAAAATTCTGTACTACTTTTTTTGAGTTTTTCGAATTTTTAAAAAATAGTAAAAACACAGGCACATTTGGCGCTGAGGGATAGTTACTACGATAGATAAGTGTTTAGACAAGACCCACGCCATATTTCAAGTAAATCGGTTTAGTAGAAGTTGAGAAATCGTGGCTACCATTTTAAAAAAGATTTTTTTGAGAAAAAGGCGTTTAAAGTTCCGCGTTCCGGCCGAGCCGCTTAGGATGCTGGGCCACTAAAACAGCTATATCTCCGAAAATAATTTGACTTTTGAAAAATCCTCTTAAAGAAACATTCTCAAAAGATTAAGCTTTGAAAATATATATATAAAAAAAAACAAAAATCCATTATTTTTCCAAATTTCTAGACCAGAATACTCCCTAAAGTATTGAGGATTATGAAAAAAAAATTATTAGATTCTTTTCGTTCAATACTTAGTCTTATAGTGATAACTATTGAATAGGGTGATTAGATTTCTCCTCTATTAACTGAATTAATAGAATGAAATTTATACGAATTGTAGGGGGACACTTCTATTATTACTCTTTTTTTCAATACTATACATTTTGCAGAACATTTGTTTACAAAAACAGATTGAAAGGTAAATTTTCTGAATAGAAATGTTAAAGGAAAGAAAATTCTAGCAATTTCAAGTGCATTGTTCTCTAATTGAATTTCATTATGTTCGCTTGAATAGGGAAGGAGATGAAATAGTAAAGTATCGAATCTAAATAGGTCCAAACGTTAATTTTACTTGTTTTTCGAAAGGAACAAGTGATTTTATACATCAATTGGGCGTATTTTCTCCCTGTCAATTTTATCTAATTATGTTGATGAGGAGAAGAAATCGACTTTTAAAATCGGATCAAAAGGCGACTTTTGAGCTAATTTTGATACAACTTTTTTTTTAGTTGAAATCAATGCTAGGGGTGTGCGAATAATCCGAAGATCTTCGAATAATTCGAAAATATTCGAATTATTCGAAAGTTTTCGAATTATTCGATAAGTTGACGCATTATTCGAAAATTTCAAATTATTCGAATTTTCGAATTATTTGATTCGATTCGAACGCTATTCGCTCACCCCTAATCAATGCAATTAAATGAAAATCATATAAATTGTAGAAAATGAGCCGTTTTGAGATCCCTTCATCTGTTTTCAGAACATATGCTTAAAATTTGAAAGCAATTGGTCGATTTTTCTAGAAAATAGCATAAAATTGATAAAAAAATCAATTCCGTCTATTATGTAACGACTTCACACTTTACACTTTCGGGTTTTTAGCAGAAACAATTACTAATTGATTGATTTTTGTGTGATTACTGTATTATTTTGGAGAAATCTATTAGTTTCAATTATTCTAAGACTACATTCTACCGGTCGTTCAAACCTTTAGGCACATTTTCGGAGCGTGTCAGTTGATTTTCACATCGTATGTGTTTATGTGAAGGAAGACTGCAAACATTGACTGAAGGCTAACTATAAGGATTAAAATACGCTACTAGGCATTCGAATCGAGTTAAAGCCCCACCAATCATTTCACTGACTACTTCCTCTTCTATTGTATGTTATCCACTTCTTGTGCAATGTTGCCTGACATCTGTTGACTTGATATACTCTTGCCTGCCCCGACTAAATGTACCATACGGAATGAACTTACTCTAATTCTTTGAGTTTCAATCGAATTTTCTTTTTTGAAGAAATTTATCAATTTGACTATCGTATTCTCAATAATTCTTTGAAAATCTCACAGTTTTAATCAAATTAAATTAAATTTTTTAGTTTTAAATGCTTTCCGTACCTATTCTCAAAAATATTGCAGTTTATTGAAGAAACTTATCAGCTTCACACGTTAAATGTTTAGTATCTGGTATTTTTTGGAAGAAAGTTTTCTTCATTTTCAAACTAAAAGCCGAATTAATGCCGCAGTGTTCACAACAACGAAAGCTTTTGTCTGAATTTGTTTATTTATTCATAGGTTGGCCTATTTTTAAAGAGTCGTGGTTAAACATTAATTTTCCATTGTTTAAGTCTTAGTTTTTCCAAAAAGAATAGTTCTGTTTATAAGTTGAGAAGAAAAATGAAAGTTACATAACTTACAATAGAGGGAAAATCTTGATTCCGTTTTCAAATGTATTCATCAGCTTATCGGAAAATGCGCTTAAAATTGAAGAAATTATCTCAAAGAATAATTTATTCCGGTTTTAGAAAAATAGTGTAATTGATCATTTTCTTTGTAAATTTCAAAGTTTTGATTGATTTGAACTTTAATTTTGAGTGATTTTGAACAATTATAACAATTTTATTCATGTGAATGTCCAAATTCTGAATAATTTAAAAAAAAGGCTTTTAACCAATTGGGACGAATTAGGATCCAATATCAAGTTGAGCAGAATCACCATGTACCTTTTGCTTCTTGTTAACTTTAATACTCTATTGTTTTCAATAGGATTTCCCAATTAATGATTTACTATCAGCAACCGAATTGGAAGGTATCCGTTCTGCTGTGCAATTGATCTTTGCACATTTACGTAAAATCCGTTTTACAAAATATCCAATACAACGTTGTTTACGTTTAGTCGAAGCAATATCACGTGATTTGAGTACACAATTATTAAAAGTATTAGGTACACGTCGTCTAATGCATATACCATTTGATGAATTCGAAAAAGTCATGACACAATGTTTTGATGTATTTGGTATATGGGAAGATGAATATGAGAAATTACAAGCGATTCTACGTGATTTAATCAAAAAGAAACGTGATGAACAAATGAAAATGGTGTGGCGTATATCGGCACAACATAAGAAATTACAAAGTCGTATGGAACATATGCGTAAATTCCGTCGACAACATGAACAATTACGTACAGTGATTGTACGTGTATTACGTCCAACAATACGTGAAACAACACCAGCTGCTGCAGCAACGGCAACAACAACAAGTGGACCAGTTGCAACAACAACTAGTGAAGATGAACAATTAGATCAACAGAAACCACAATTCTCATTAGATGCAGCCGATGCAAATGCAATTGAAGAGGTGAATTTAGCGTATGAAAACGTTAAAGAAGTGGATTGTTTAGATATAACGAAAGAAGGTCAAGATGCTTGGGAGGCGGCTGTACAACGTTACGAGGAACGTATTGATCGTGTTGAAACACGTATTACAGCACATTTACGTGATCAATTAGGTACAGCAAAGAATGCAAATGAAATGTTTCGTATCTTCTCCCGATTTAATGCATTATTTGTACGTCCACATATACGTGGTGCTATCCGTGAATATCAAACGCATTTAATACAACGTGTCAAAGATGATATTGAAGCATTACATGAGAAATTCAAAGTGCAATATCCGCAAAGTAATAGTGCGAAAATTAGTAAAGTACGTGATTTACCACCGGTGGCTGGTTCAATTATTTGGGCCAAACAAATCGACCACCAACTCACCACTTATTTGCGGCGAGTCGAAGATGTTTTAGGTATACAATTTCCACTTTTTTCTTCATTGGTTTCTATATAAGAAAAAATTATAGGTAAAGGTTGGGAGAATCATATCGAAGGTCAAAAATTGAAAGCAGACGGTGATAGTTTCCGTTTAAAATTGAATACACAAGAGATATTCGATGATTGGGCCCGTAATGTACAACAACGTAATTTAGGTGTAACTGGACGTATCTTTACAATTGAAGCTGTACGTTCACGTAGTGGTCGTGGCAATGTATTGAAATTACGTGTTAATTTCTTACCGGAAATTATAACATTAGCTAAGGAAGTGCGCAATTTGAAATGTTTAGGATTTCGTGTACCATTGGCGATTGTTAATAAGGCACATCAGGCAAATCAATTGTATCCATTTGCGATTTCGTTAATTGAAAGTGTACGAACGTACGAGATGACTTTGGAAAAGGTTTGTAATATTTGTTTGAGAAAGTTTTATCTTTATTATCAGATCTCGTAATAATTAATGTCGTTATTCTATCTTTTATTTATTTGATTACTTATTGTTGGTAGCAATGTATGGTAAAAAGATTACGTTTCCATAGAAAGTGTAGAATCGGGTGCGTATATTTTGCGTTTAATTACAATCGTTTTGTTGTTCAATAGTTTATAAATTATTAACAACAGAACTGTAAATGGAGCGTTTATTAGACATTGCATTCTTTATAAATTAAAAAAAACACATTAACAATCAAGCAATGGGAAACAGGATGACAAAGTACAGAAATTAGAAAATCACTTGATCGTAACATAATTCGCTATTATTATCGCCAGTTATATTAGGGAAAACAAAAATAAAAATAGAACTTATTTTCCGCACTCCATATTGAATAAACTTCATATGAATCTTGAAAGCAACTATGCGAAAGTAAGTTCTTTGTTGTGGGAGTTCAAGTTTACCCTTCAAGGTCTGTTTTTAATGATTTTGTAACCTAGGCGATCAAATTTTTTATACCTCAACTCTATGTAGGTCGCAGCCTAAAAAGTTACTAGTTAGTTCGCAGGTCGAAGAAACTCGTTATTAGAATGCGCTAAAATGGTTTAAAACAGGAAAAAAACAACAATCCTTCGATAACAACATGATTTATTGATTTTCACAAAGTATCTAACCGACTATTGAGCTTTTTGCTTAAATAATGCAATTATGAGAAATGGTAGAAAAATATGACGAAGATTGTTTGTTAGATCTGATGCGTCCTTTACAGAGTTAAGATTCAAACAATAAGCAGGTGTATTCTTTTGTTTTCACCCCTTCTTATCTTATAGTTTATTCAATAGGCGTAATTTTTTCTTGCAAGGAATTAATTATTAAAATAAAAAAGCATTAAGCCGTTATGTAATATCGAATTTAGTCCCAAATAATATATCATTTAGCACCCTTTTTGGCAACCCTTATGATAAGAGAAGAGTGTTTAATGTTTGATTTTATGTACTTTCTATAAGGCAGGAAATTCCACACCAGATTGAAAAGAAAACTACCTCAAGACATGATATAAATAGGGGAAAGTTAAAAATTAACATCTTATTGTGATTTCCATGTTAATTGATATTCAAACAAAAAAACTATGTATAACAGCCATGCTGTTGATCTGGTTTAATTAAATTAATAAAAAAAAAGGCAGGAAAGGTGAGAAGCTGAAAACGAAAGAACTACAACTTTAAATAAGATAGAAGATTTCTTTACACGTGATAACTTAACTCTTAAGGACTATTAATTAATTACTAAATTATTAAAAAATATTAAATTGTAGAAACTACCAATTCTCATAATTCTTCGTATTTAGATTGAGAAGACTTCTAAAGGATATGTATTCTTTTATTTACGTCCATTATCAAATTTAAGGGGGTATTCTAGCAATTTGAGAAAAAAGAAAAAAAATATTAATCTAGAGTAATGCTGCTATCGTGCTAACTAAAAAAAAGAATTGTACTACTTTTTTTTAGCTTTCCGAATTTTTAAAAAATAGTAAAAATTCAAATTGGGGCTGAGGATAGTTAGTACGATAGATAAGTGTATAGAGAAGACCCTCGCCAAATTTCAAGTCAATCGGTTCAATAGAACTTGAGAAATCGTGGGTACCATTTTTAAAAAAATAGTTTCGAGAAAAAGGCGTTTAAAGTTCCGCGTTACGGCCGAGCCGGGTTACTAAAGCAGCTATATCTCCGAAAATAATTTGAATTTTGAAAATTCCTCTTAAAAACACATTCTTAAAGGATTAAGCTTAGAAAATATGAGAAAAAAAACAAAAATCGATTTTTTTTCAAATTTCTAGACTAGAATACCTCCTTAAGGCGAAAATACGGATTTCCATCTAAGTTACTTTTTAGAGAGTAAATTTTAACCGTCTTTTCTCCTTTAAAATGCAAATATTCTTTGAAATCGTCTTCTTGTCAATGTAACGATAATCATTTATCAACAAAAGTGTCCACCTTTTATCGACAAGCTCTATAATTAGCTCAAAAGCCTGAGTTATTCCAAGAATTGGTTATTTCTAGCATCAAAAATCTAATCAGTCAAGAATAACAACTTTTAATGGAAACCGAGTCAGTACCCGAGAAGTCCTCACACACCTTCCGTTTTTTCTTGTTAATAGAAAAAAAATAACGATAAAGTGACAGGGGCGGACTAATAAGGCTGAATCTTTAGACCCCTACTTAAAATGGGAACTTCGTAGTTAAGTAATCTTCAATTAGTTAACGTCTGTTTTTTTCCTTAGAAAAAGGATCTTGAAATCACAACTTCAAGCCTCTGTAAGTTCACCCCTCCAAAGTGTTGTCACGTCTTAAATGAATGATTCAAAGCATAAGATAGAAAAAACGACATTAATTGTTGCCAGATACATTTTTTTTTTGTTGATAATATAAGATTAGAATAATTTGCACTTGAAGTTGACGAGGCAATTACTAAAATATTTTATAGCTGTCGAGCAGGATTAGTGGTCAAAGTGGTGGTGTGAAGGTAGCTGTTTAGCTAAATGTTAAAAAGCATGCTCTGTCTAAATTCTCCCAAAAAAAGAAACCATCTTATCAATTATTTATTTTGTTTATGTTTTTTTCTTTTTGAAGTAACTTATTTCAGCTTCGATTTTTTCAACAAATTGGCAAATTTCTATAATGCATGTACTGTTCAAAATATTATCTGTGGACAATTTTTTATCATTTGTAATTTCTTTTTTCAATTGGTTTAGATCGAAGATAAGGCCAGTATTATTCCATTAGTGGCTGGTATGCGTAAAGAAGTCCAACAGTTGATCGCTGAAGGCATCCAATTGGTTTGGGAAAGTTACAAATTAGATCCGTACGTGCAACGTTTATCCGATACAGTTGTCAGTTTCCAAGAACGTGTAGAAGAATTGGTTATTGTCGGTGAACAATTAGAAGTCGATGTACGTTCATTAGAAACTTGTCCATATTCAGCGAATACATTTGCTGATATTCTATCAAAAATCCAACATGCTGTTGATGATCTCTCATTGAAACAATATTCAAATTTACATATATGGGTGAGTCGTTTGGATGAAGAAGTTGAGAAGAATTTAGCACGACGTTTACAAGCCGGCATTGAAGCATGGACAGATGCATTGAATGGTAAAAAGAAAGAAATCGATCATAGTATGGATACGGATGCACCGATACAACCAACACATAAACCCGGCGGTGATCCACAGATACAAGTTGTTGTACATGAAGTACGTATAACAAATCAAACAATGTACTTATATCCGAGCATAGAAGAGGCACGTTTCCAAATGATGCAACAATTATTCGCTTGGGAAGCTATCGTGATGTCACAACAACGTTTACAAAGTAGCCGTTATCAAGTCGGTGTTGATAAGCCAGTTACTGAGACTTATCGTAATATTTTAACGAAATTACCAAATAAATCGATACCATTAGAGAATGCTTATCAAGCGATCTCATCGAAAATCTTCGAAATACAAAATTATGTTAATGAATGGTTGACATATCAATCATTATGGGATCTACAAGCGGATAATTTGTATGGTCGATTAGGTGATGATATCAGTAAATGGATGGAATGTTTGAATGATATTAAAAAGACACGTACAACATTCGATACATCGGATACACGTCGTGAATTTGGTCCGGTTGTGATCGATTTTGCTAAAGTACAAAGTAAAGTCTCATTAAAATACGATTCGTGGCATAAAGAGACTTTGAGTAAATTCGGTACATTATTAGGCAATGAAATGTCAACATTCCACACGAACGTATCGAAATCACGTTCCGATTTAGAATTACAAAGTATTGAAGCCGCAAGTACATCAGATGCGGTATGTTTCATTACTTATGTACAACAATTGAAACGTAATATGAAACAATGGGAGAAACAAGTTGAAATCTATCGTGAAGGTCAACGGATATTAGAACGACAACGTTTCCAATTCCCAACAAATTGGTTACATGTTGAGAATTTAGAAGGTGAATGGGGTGCCTTCAATGAAATCATCAAACGTAAAGACTCATCAATACAAACCCAAGTGGCTAGTCTACAACAGAAAATCGTTTCGGAAGATAAAGCTGTTGAGAGTCGTACAAATGATTTCTTACAAGATTGGGAACGTAGTAAACCAGTTGAGGGACATTTGAAACCCGACGATGCTCTAACACAATTACAATTATTCGAAAGTAAATATGCACGTTTGAAAGAAGAACGTGATAATGTTGCAAAAGCTAAAGAAGCTCTAGAATTACAAGAACCGGGTGGTATCAATACTAGTGAGGATCGTATGCATGTTGTCTATGAGGAATTACAAGATTTGCGTGGTGTATGGTCGGAATTGTTGAAGATTTGGACACAAATCGATGAGACCCGAGAGAAACCATGGTTGTCGATACAGCCGCGAAAGTTGCGTCAACAATTGGATGCGATGTCGGCACAATTGAAAGAATTACCGGCTCGTTTACGGCAATACGCCAGTTATGAATATGTTAAGAAAACCTTACAGAATTACACGAAAGTCAATATGTTGATAGTTGAATTGAAATCGGATGCATTGAAGGAACGCCATTGGAAACAATTGATGAAACAATTACGTGTTAATTGGGTGTTATCCGATTTGACTTTGGGACAAGTTTGGGATGTGAATTTACAGAAGAACGAGTCAATTGTTAAAGATATAATATTGATAGCACAAGGTGAGATGGCTTTGGAGGAATTCTTGAAACAGGTCCGTGAATCTTGGCAAACGTACGAATTAGATTTGATAAATTATCAAAATAAATGCAAATTAATACGCGGTTGGGATGATTTATTCAATAAAGTTAAAGAACACATAAATTCGGTGGCTGCAATGAAACTATCACCGTATTATAAAGTGTTTGAAGAGGAGGCTTTAACGTGGGAAGAGAAATTGAATCGTATCAATGCATTATTTGATGTATGGATCGATGTACAACGTCGTTGGGTCTATTTGGAAGGCATCTTCTCGGGTAGTGCAGATATTAAAACTTTACTACCAGTCGAAACGTCACGTTTCCAAAGTATTAGTTCGGAATTTTTGGGTTTAATGAAGAAAGTCAGTAAATCACCAATGGTGATGGATGTTTTGAATATACCCGGTGTACAACGAGCTTTGGAACGTCTCGCTGATTTATTAGGTAAAATCCAGAAGGCTTTAGGTGAATATTTAGAACGTGAACGTACATCATTCCCACGTTTCTATTTCGTTGGTGATGAAGATTTATTAGAAATCATCGGTAATAGTAAGAATATTGCACGATTACAGAAACATTTCAAAAAAATGTTTGCTGGTATCCATTCGATTCTATTAAATGATGATAATACAATTATAACGGGTATTGCATCACGGGAAGGTGAAGAAGTACAATTCCGTAAACCGGTATCAACTGTAGAACATCCAAAAATCAATGAATGGTTAACATTAGTTGAGAAAGAGATGCGTGTTACATTAGCATCGAGTTTAGCACAAGCCGTCCAAGATGGTAAACATTTCAAAGATGGTATCGATCCGAAATTGTATATTGAATGGGTTGATAAATATCAAGCACAAATTGTTGTATTAGCTGCACAGATATTGTGGAGTGAAGATGTTGAATCAGCTCTAATTAAATTGAATGGTGAACAACAGAAAGGTGTTTTAGAGAATGTTCTACAACAAGTTGAGAATACATTGAATGTATTAGCTGATAGTGTATTACAAGAACAACCATTATTGAGACGGAAAAAATTGGAACATTTAATTAATGAATTCGTACATAAACGTACAGTAACTAGACGTTTAATAGCGAATGGTGTTTGTAGTAATAAAGCATTCGAATGGTTATGTGAGATGCGTTATTATTTCGATCCGAAACAAACGGAAGTTTTAAAACAATTAACAATCCATATGGCAAATGCACGTTTCTATTACCAATTCAAGAAGCTTTAAAATCACAACGTGATAATAATAATGATGAGAATAATCTAACATCACAACAACAACAACAACAAAGTATAACAGTTGAATTGGTTGGTAAACAAGTGAAAGTATCACCCGATATGGCTGTATTTATAACAATGAATCCTGGTTATGCGGGACGTTCGAATCTACCTGATAATCTAAAGAAATTATTCCGATCATTAGCGATGACAACACCGGATCGACAATTGATTGCTGAAGTTATGTTATTCTCACAAGGTTTTCGTACGGCTGAGAAACTCGCCTGTAAAATCGTACCATTTTTCAAGTACTGCTCGATTATTATTATTTTTTTTATTTAACTTAAATTTCTAATTAATTTCATTTTAGATTGTGCGATGAACAATTATCGAATCAATCACATTACGATTTCGGTTTGCGTGCATTAAAATCTGTTCTAGTTAGTGCTGGTAATGTGAAACGTGATCGTATACAACGTATTAAAGAGAATATGAAACAACGTGGTGAAACTAAGATCGATGAGGCTAGTATTGCTGAAAATCTACCAGAACAAGCAATTTTAATACAATCAGTATGTGAGACAATGGTGCCGAAATTAGTTGCTGAAGATATACCGTTATTGTCGAGTTTATTAAATGATGTCTTCCCGAATGTACAATATACACGTGCTGAAATGAAAGGTTTGAAAGATGAGATACGACGTGTGTGTCAAGAGGAATTCTTAGTTTGTGGTGAAGGTGATGAACAGGGCTCTTCATGGATGGAGAAGGTAAATTATTATTTTATTTATTAAATTATTTACATTAAACACAAACAATTGATTACACGCTGCAATTAAATAGAAATCTGTTGTTGGAGAGACATGGGTTGAGAAGGTATAATTCAGATAATTTTCCAAAAATTTGCAAATTTCGTCAATTACTCTATTGTTATTATTTTATTTAAATTTGTTTCATTTAGGTGTTGCAATTGTATCAAATTTCAAATCTAAATCATGGTTTAATGATGGTCGGTCCTAGTGGTTCTGGTAAAAGTACTGCATGGCGTGTATTGTTGAAAGCATTGGAACGTTTCGAAGGTATTGAAGGTGTTGCACATGTTATTGATCCGAAAGCGATTAGTAAAGAGGCTTTATATGGTGTTTTGGATCCGAATACACGTGAATGGACTGATGGTCTCTTCACGCATATCTTACGGTAATTTTAGCGTTTTTTTTAATTATTTTAATAAAACATTAACCGTTTGAATGCCACGAATCTTGGCTGTTTCTCTATCCAAAAGTGCCAGGTAGGGCTTTTGCCTTGTTTTCTGTTAAAACGTGCCTAAATCATAAGAAAATATTTTATTGCATATAAAAAAACCAAATGTGTTGAGAATGCCGGTTGAGAAGCACAAAATCGCTGCTTGGCACTCAAACGGATAAATATTCTATAAATGCTTTTTAACTAATAAAAAGTGTTTTAAAATATGGTTAGAGAATCGAGTATTCGACAAAATTATCGGAATTTTTCATTACTTGTCTAGAAATTCGTTTCAATTTTCAAGAAAACTACTGAATTTCGACGAAATGGCCTTAATATATGGCAAAAACCTATCAAATTATTATTATTTACTAATTATCTCTGTTTTTTTTTAAGGGGTACTTGTCTGTGTTTGAACGCTTCTGTATAAATTGTTTCCGATTTGGTTTAATCCTTTGTACTAGAACTACCCCTCACACGCACTGCGAAAGTTTAGCGTTGTACTATTCGAGGTGTATGTCTCAGGCACACCAATTGCACTAAATAGATCATAATTTACAATTCAATTTTAGTTGCTTTAGAGTCGATTCTAGAATTCTACAGTGTAACAAAAAAACAAAAGCTTTAGGTGAGAAGTCCGAGTGCAAAGAAGGGCTGTGGAGTCGGAAAAAAAACAGTCGACTCCGATTACCGATAGTTGTACTTATTTCGACTCCGACTCCGGTTAAAGTAAAAATATTCTAACAATAATTTTATATTGTGTGCGTATGTATAGTAAAATAATTTAACAATTCAACTGAAAATCTATATAAATAATTATATAATTAATTAAAAATTTCATTAATTTAACAGAAAGTTCAAAATTTGTTTATCTTCTTTTGTAGTTTACAGGGTAATCTGTAAAATACGACTTGAATCAGATTGCCCACGACTGAATACAGCACATTCGAGAATACTGAACGCTAGACAAAAAAACTTGGCAGCATGTATCACTCGACTATCGGTAGTCAGATTTACATTCCTAATATTAGCAGAAAATTCAGTCGAAATCGGTACATTTTTGTCGACTCCGACTCCACAGCCCTGGTGCAAAGGGCTAATATTCGTGGACGTGCAACTCAGCTGCAACACGTTGACTTTTTGTTGCCGATTGGACACAGATTTTCGGTTTGAATATAGAGAAGCCACTAGTAATCAAGCAGCATTTATGTAACCTTTTTTTGTTTCCGTTGAGGATCAAAAGTGTTGCTTTTCGATATCGATAACTTATCAACTTTAGCTTTTATCGAAGATCTTAACTCTTTAGTGAAATAAATAATCCTTTTGCTATCATCTTAAGTTGATGGAATTTTCCTTGAGGTCTTTTTTCTCATAACAACACGCATAATTTTGTTCTCACCTTTTTTTCTACCTTGAATCGGTCTGAAAGAATCACTCGAAAAAATTGTAAACTCAACTTAATACTCAAAAGTGCACTTCTGTATATAGGTAGAGTTGAATAATCGGTAGTTGCTCTTTTTTCGCAGATATTTTATTTTGTATTCTTTTTTTAAATATTTTTATCAACAAGATTCTTGAAAGTTATTTAATGTGGAGAGACTAGTGCCATCAAGCATCCATTTTACGATGTTCAACCCGTCTTTTTTTGCATAAGGCATTAATATACGGTTTAAGAAAATTAGGGGCGCCAACAATAGTTATCACCCTACCAGTAATTTTAATTTACCTATTTTCATTTTGATCTATTGTCGACTACAATTGACGTGAAGGGGGCTCATAAAGTGTAATCTAATTGTCAGCAAATGTGCATGTTCAAAGTAGAGAAGAGCAGGGCTATTCTAACAACTTTTTGCAAACATTCATAACTTAAACAAAATTCCGTATTTTCGAATCCAATTGGACACATTTAATACAGAATTCAAGTATCTATACATGCAACGAATTTAAAGTGCAGCAAAATATTTCTACTTTTTACAGCACAAAAGAGAACAAACTTGAGGAAATTTTGAAACAAACGAGACAAAAATGTAGGAAATCGCAATTTTAAGTAACAAATTGTCGTTGACTCGTAGAATGAAATTTCCTTATTTGAACAGACCAGAAAATAAACCTTATTATATTGAACGTATCCCGAATATTTAATATTGCTGGTTATGTTAGAATAGAAAGAAAAAATAGAAAGTTAAACAAAAAAAATATATCTCTCTATCTTCTATTAATTATATTAATCGTTCCCAGTGATCCAATTTGAATTGATTTCGGTTAATTTAAATTTGAATTTAATTAATAATAACTCTAGACGGAGTAAAAAGGATAAAAAAAGACAAAAATACTAGACGCGCATTCGAGTAATATTTGTATTGTCCGAGAGATAATTATAGTCCGTCGATAGCTCAGTGGTCTAAGAGCGCCTCAACGTCCGGATAGCACGCGGAGACCCGGGGTTCGATTCTCGGTCGTCGGCTAAAATATTTTTCTGACTAAAAAAAAACTGAGAACTAAAATGTCTCTCTATCTTCTATTAATTAAAAAAAAAATATGATATTTTATAGTCACAGAGGAGTTTGTAAACACTGTGCGACCTGAAAAAATTAATAATTTTGTCATTTTATTTATATGTTTTTATCTAATAGTCCCCAATCTTTATATTTTTTAGTAAAATTATCGACAATGTCCGTGGTGAAATCAACAAACGCCAATGGATCATCTTCGATGGTGATGTTGATCCAGAATGGGTAGAGAATTTGAACAGTGTCCTTGATGACAACAAACTATTAACCTTACCAAATGGTGAACGTCTATCATTACCATCAAATGTCCGTATAATGTTTGAAGTACAAGATTTAAAATATGCAACATTGGCAACAGTATCACGTTGTGGTATGGTATGGTTCAGTGAAGATGTTCTATCAACTGAGATGATCTTTGAAAATTATATGATGCGATTAAAGAATATACCATTAGAGGAAGGTGAAGATGATAGTTTTACAAAGAAAACAACAACAACCACAACAACATCAACAACATCAGATAGTAAAGATGAATTATTATCACCAACATTACAAGTACAAGTTGATGTTGCAAATATACTACAATCACATTTAGCACCGGATGGTTTAGTTGTTAGATGTTTAGAATATGCAATGGAACAGGAACATATAATGGATTTTACACGATTACGTGCATTAGGTTCATTATTCTCAATGATGAATCAATGTGTACGCAATGTATTACAATATAATCATTCCCATTCTGATTTCCCATTATCAAATGAACAATTAGAACGTTATATGCCGAAATGTTTAGTTTATTCGTTATTATGGAGTTTTGCTGGTGATGCTAAATTGAAAGTACGTTCCGATTTAGGTGATTTTATACGTTCTGTAACAACAATACCATTACCACCATCGAATAATATGCCAATAATTGATTATGAAGTTAATATAGAAGGTGAATGGTCGCCATGGTCGAATAAAGTACCACAAATTGAAGTAGAGACACATAAAGTAGCCTCACCGGATATTGTCGTACCGACACTAGATACAGTACGACACGAATCGTTATTATACACATGGCTAGCTGAACATAAACCTATCGGTATTACTCCCATTATTATTGTTTGATTTTATATAATAATTCGAATTATTTCAGTATTATGCGGCCCACCCGGTTCAGGTAAAACAATGACACTATTCTCGGCATTAAGAGCTTTACCCGATATGGAAGTGGTTGGTTTGAATTTCTCATCAGCTACAACACCCGAATTATTATTAAAAACATTCGATCATTATTGTGAATACCGTAAAACACCGAATGGTGTTATTCTAGCACCGGTCCAATTAGGTAAATGGTTGGTATTGTTCTGTGATGAAATCAATTTACCTGATATGGACAATTATGGTACACAACGTGTTATAATGTTTCTACGACAAATTGTCGAACAGAAAGGTTTCTATCGTGCATCCGATCAAACTTGGGTAACATTAGAACGTATCCAATTTGTTGGTGCATGTAATCCACCAACAGATCCGGGTCGTAAACCATTATCGCATCGTTTCTTACGACACGTTCCTGTTATTTACGTTGATTATCCTGGTGAGACATCATTAAAACAAATCTACGGTACTTTCACGAGAGCTATGTTACGTTTAACTCCCGGTTTACGTGGTTATGCTGAACCATTAACAAATGCAATGGTTGAATTCTATTTAGCATCACAAGATCGTTTCACACAAGATATGCAACCGCATTATGTGTATTCACCACGTGAAATGACCCGTTGGGTACGTGGTATTTGTGAGGCGATCCGTCCATTAGATAATCTAGCCGTTGAAGGATTGGTACGTTTATGGGCACATGAAGCATTAAGATTATTCCAAGATCGTTTGGTTGATGATAATGAACGTCGTTGGACGAATGAGAATATTGATGCGGTAGCATTAAAACATTTCCCATCGGCAAATTGTGAGAAAGCTTTAGAACGACCGATTTTATATAGTAATTGGTTATCAAAAGATTATATGCCAGTTGAACGTGAACAATTACGTGAATATGTTAAAGCACGTTTGAAAGTATTCTATGAAGAAGAATTAGATGTACCTTTAGTATTATTTGATGAAGTATTAGATCATGTTTTACGTATCGATCGTATCTTCCGTCAACCACAAGGACATTTATTATTAATTGGTGTTTCTGGTGCTGGTAAAACAACTCTATCACGATTCGTTGCATGGATGAATGGTTTATCGATCTTTCAAATTAAAGTCCATAATAAATATACAGCTGAAGATTTTGATGAAGATCTACGTTCGGTATTGCGTCGTAGCGGTTGTAAAGATGAGAAGATTGCATTCATTTTGGACGAATCGAATATGTTGGATTCATCATTCTTGGAACGTATGAATACACTGTTGGCGAACGGTGAAGTACCTGGTTTGTTCGAAGGTGATGAATATACAACATTGATGACACAATGTAAAGAAGGCGCACAACGTGAAGGCTTAATGTTGGATTCCAGTGATGAATTATATAAATGGTTCACCCAACAAGTTATGCGTAATCTACATGTTGTATTTACAATGAATCCATCAACTGATGGTTTAAAAGATCGTGCCGCTACATCACCGGCTCTATTCAATCGTTGCGTATTGAATTGGTTTGGTGATTGGTCAGATAGTGCCCTATTCCAAGTTGGTAAAGAATTTACAGATCGTTTAGATTTAGATAAACCAACATGGAAATCACCGGACTTCTTCCCAGCCTCATGCAATTCAATACCAGCCCAACCAACACATCGTGATGCTGTTATAAATGCATGTGTTTATGTACATCAAACATTACATAAAGCTAATGCACGTTTAATAAAACGTGGCAATCGTACAATGGCAATAACACCACGACATTATCTTGATTTTATACATCATTTCGTTAAATTGTACCGTGAGAAACGTAGTGAATTAGAAGAACAACAATTACATTTAAATGTTGGTTTAAGTAAAATTGCTGAAACTGTTGAACAAGTTGAAGAGATGCAAAAGAGTTTAGCTGTTAAATCACAAGAATTACAAGCGAAAAATGAAGCGGCCAATGCTAAATTACGACAAATGTTCAAAGATCAACAGGAAGCCGAAAAGAAGAAATTACAAAGTCAAGAGATACAATTACAATTGAGCGAACAAATCGTACATATTGAACAGAAACGTAAAGAAGTTATGGCTGATTTGGCTCAAGTGGAACCGGCCGTTATTGATGCACAAAACGGTACGTATTATCATTTCGATCGATTTTTAGTTTATAGCAAATTCTCGATAAAAACGACAATAATTAAATCGTACAATAAAAGGGCGCTCATAACATAAAATTGGACTTTTTTGGACGACTTAGCATATTCCTAGTTTTTAGAGACTAGTCAGGTGGTGTTATCAAATTTTTGTTTGCTAGTTATTTCCGGTTTTTCCCTCATAGAAGATACATGCAAAACCGTCAACGAACTTATTTAAAATTTAGGCTATTTGAATAAAATTTGTAGGGAAAAAAGGCTACTGACAAATGAATTGGGCGTAAAGAGTCATCACGAATCAGTATAGCTATTGCCACTATCTTAGCCCAATTTAGAAATATCCCCCTTTTAAGGAAGAAAGCTTCTAATTGTTTTTATAGTTTTCTTTATTGAAAAATACATGAAAATTCTAGGCATTTTAGACTCTGATTCTGAACAAAAATCACCTCAACATTAGGTCAAATTTTTGTTGCACAATAGCAGGAAAAAGTCTACTACTAAAGTGTCCAGAAATAGGCGTCTATTTACTTTTGTCTTTGTCTGATACATTCATTCTTATACTTGTCTCCATAGAATATAGAAGAGATATAAAATTCGCAGAGTTATTATTCTTCCCTATACCAGGTGTTTTTTTTTCTTTTATGGGTTGTTTTTTCTTTCTTTATAAATAATAGTTAACACCTCACGTAATGCAAAATTAAGCAGTATAAGTGTTTTCATCTAATTTAGTCGTGGCTTGTAAAGCATTGCATTGTAGATAAAACAGGAGAAAAAGGGAGATAATCATGAAGATGGGAGAGACATTTGTAAATCCAGGATGCTCTTCCTGCAATTTCTAAAGATTTATCTTGAAATGTACTATAATTACAGACATTCCTAATTGTTATTTGTAGAGGGAGAAAATTATTTAAAAGCTATTTACAAAGCCAGATTTAAGATAATCGAGCTTCTAAGTAAATTAGCGCCGAACAAAGAGAACAAAATATTACCATAACTGTTTGAATTTTGCTATATTGAACCAGAATTTGTCAAGCGGGAAGTAATGCGTTTTCCTGCAAAAAAAGTATCTTTCTGTAGATTATGATAATAGGTCGCATTTATCGAGAATTCGCCACATTTACTTATTGTTAGATTAAGGAAAAACTATGTTAATAATGATTAATAATAGCGGTAAAGTCAATCAAGAAACAGCATTTAGTTGAAGTACGTTCGATGGCAAATCCGCCAACTAGTGTTAAAATGGCATTGGAATCTGTATGTTTATTATTACATGAGAACGCCAATGATTGGCGTTCAATTCGATCAGTTATCATGCGAGAGAATTTTATTGCAACTATTGTTAATTTCAGCAGTGAGAATTTAACGTAAGATTTTGTTTAAAAATTTAAAAAAAAAATGACAAAAATTATCAACAAGCAAACAACTCTTCTCTATCCGTTCGAATGTCCTTAATTTTGTTTAATTTTTTTCTTAAGACATATTTTAGTTTAGTTATGTAGGCTTATTTATTTCTTTTTTTTGGTTTAATTTTGTTTTTATCCTGCATCTTATTTTTATACAGCTGTAAAATCGATCAAAAAACAACAATTGGTTGAAATCCGTACAATGGCCAATCCACCGGCTGTTGTTAAATTGGCATTAGAATCCATTTGCTTGTTACTTGGTGAGAATGCAAGCGATTGGAAATCTATACGTGCTGTCATCATGCGTGACAATTTCATCAATACAGTCGTCAACAATTTTAACACGGAAGATATTAGGTAATGTGCATGTTGTGCTTGATTTTAGTTTATCATTTTTATCCTTGGGATTAGTTTCCTGTTAGATCTTGTTGCTTTTATTGTTACTATTAGTGTGAGTGTTGTAGAAATTAAATTTTATCAATATTGTTTTTTTTAGTGATGATGTTCGTGAAAAGATGAAGACCCGTTATTTGAGCAATCCCGATTATAATTTCGAAAAAGTGAATCATGCCAGTAATGCCTGTGGACCATTAGTGAAATGGGCAATGGCACAAATCCAATATGCTGATATGTTAAAGAAAGTCGAACCGTTACGTGAAGAATTGAATTCATTAGAGAAACAAGCTGAAACCAACAAGAAACACGGTGAAGATATTAAGAATTTAATTAGTCAATTAGAACAAAGTATTGCCTCATATAAAGAAGAGTATGCATTATTGATAGCACAGGCACAAGCAATTAAAACTGATTTAGAGAATGTACAAGCTAAAGTGGATCGTTCAATTGCTCTATTAAAATCATTAGTGATTGAACGTGAACGTTGGGAAGCAACAAGTGAAACATTCCGTTCACAAATGTCGACAATTATCGGTGATGTACTATTATCAGCTGCATTTATAGCATATGGTGGTTATTTCGATCAACATTATCGTCAGAATTTGTTCACAACATGGTGTCAACATCTAACACAAGCCACAATACAATATCGTCCGGATATAGCAAGAACTGAATATTTATCGAATCCAGATGAACGTTTACGTTGGGAAGCAAATGCTCTACCATCCGATGATTTATGTACAGAAAATGCAATCATGTTGAAACGTTTCAATCGTTATCCATTAATTATCGATCCATCTGGACAAGCCACCGAATATATAATGAATGAATTCAAAGATCGTAAAATAACTAAAACGAGTTTCTTGGATGATTCATTTAGAAAGAATCTAGAATCTGCATTACGTTTCGGTAATCCATTATTAGTGCAAGATGTTGAAAATTACGATCCAATCTTGAATCCGGTATTAAATCGTGAATTACGCCGTACTGGTGGACGTGTATTGATCACATTAGGTGATCAAGATATCGATCTATCACCATCATTTGTTATATTCTTATCAACACGTGATCCTACCGTTGAATTCCCACCGGATATCTGTTCACGTGTCACATTTGTTAATTTCACTGTAACACGAAGTTCATTACAATCGCAATGTTTGAATCAAGTATTGAAAGCTGAACGGCCGGATATTGATGCGAAACGTAGTGATTTGTTTAAATTACAAGGTGAATTCCGATTGCGTTTACGGCAATTGGAGAAATCGTTATTGCAGGCTTTGAATGATGCTAAAGGTAAAATTTTGGATGATGATAGTGTTATAACAACATTGGAAACATTGAAACGGGAAGCGGCCGAAATTGGTCAGAAAGTTGAAGAAACGGATAAAGTTATCTCAGAGATTGATGCTGTATCACAACAATATTTACCATTATCGCAAGCATGTAGTAATACTTATTTCACAATGGATAGTTTGAATCAAATCCATTTCTTATATCAATACTCATTACAAATGTTCCTCGATATGTTTAATACTGTTTTAATGATCAATCCACATCTTGATAATATCTCCGATTATCAAGCAAGACTCAATATAATTACCAATGATTTGTTTTCGGTGTGTTATGAACGTGTCGCTAGAGGAATGTTACATAATGATCGTTTAATATTTGCAATATTATTGTGTCGCATCTATTTGAAAGGTGTACCAAATGAACAAAATCTCGATCAAGAATTCAATTTCTTTTTACGTGGTAAAGAAGGTGTTTTCAATACAACATCAGAACAAATTATTGAAGGTTTAAATAGTGAACAACAAGAAGCAATGATGCGTCTATCCCAACGATTACCAGCATTCAAAAAACTACCAGAAAAAGTGAAAGAAATGCCCGAATTCAGTGCATGGTTACAACAAAGTACACCCGAACAATGTGTACCGTGTTTATGGATAGAAGAACGTCAATTGAGTCCAATAGCAACGACAATGTATCAGTTATTGGTAATACAAGCATTCCGTCCGGATCGTGTGATTGCAGCTGCTCATCTCTTTGTAACAAGTGTTATGGGTGAACATTTCATGGCACAAGCTGAAAAAGAATTAGATATGGCTGATGTTGTTGAGAAAGAATTACGTTCAAATGTACCAGCATTATTATGTTCAGTAACTGGATATGATGCTTCTGGACGTGTTGATGATTTAGCAGCTGAATTAAATAAACAAATCTCAAGTATTGCAATCGGTTCAGCGGAAGGTTTCAATCAGGCTGATCGTGCAATTAATATGGCATGTAAAACTGGTCGTTGGGTGATGTTGAAGAATGTCCATCTAGCACCACAATGGTTGGTGCAATTAGAGAAAAAATTACACTCACTACAACCGCATGCCAATTTCCGTCTATTTTTAACAATGGAAATTAATCCAAAATTACCAGTGAATTTATTGAGAGCCGGTCGGATATTTGTATTCGAACCACCGCCGGGTATTCGAGCGAATTTATTGAGAACATTCAGTACAGTACCGGCGGGACGTATGATGAAATCACCAAATGAACGTGCACGTCTCTATTTCTTATTAGCATGGTTCCATGCAATCGTACAAGAACGTTTACGTTATTCACCGTTAGGTTGGGCGAAATTTTATGAATTTAATGAATCCGATCTACGTGTAGCTTGCGATACATTGGATACATGGATTGATACAACTGCAATGGGACGTACAAATCTACCACCAGAGAAAGTACCATGGGATGCGCTAGTTTCATTATTATCACAATCGATTTATGGTGGTAAAATCGATAATGATTTCGATCAACGTTTATTACATTCATTCTTAAATAAATTATTCACACCGAAAAGTTTCGAATCAGATTTTGCATTAGTTGCAAATATTGATAATGGTCCAAATGGTAATCGACACATTACAATGCCGGATGGTACGAGACGTGATCATTTCTTGAAATGGATTGAGAATTTGTCGGATCGTCAAACACCAGCATGGTTGGGTTTACCGAATAATGCCGAGAAAGTTTTGTTGACAACACGTTGTACCGATTTGATTAGTAAATTATTAAAGATGCAACAATTGGAGGATGATGATGAATTGGCTTATAGTGCCGTTGATGATATATCACCAACAGCTGATGTTGGCCAGAAGGTTGATGGTCGTCCATCATGGATGAAAACGTTACATAATTCAGCAACAACATGGTTGAAATTATTACCAACAACATTACCAACATTGAAACGTACCGTTGAAAATATTAAAGATCCATTATATCGTTATTTCGAACGTGAAGTTAATTCCGGTTCAAAACTATTACAAGATGTTATACACGATTTGAAGGATGTCGTATTGATTTGTCAAGGTGAGAAGAAACAAACCAACTACCATCGAACAATGTTGGCCGATTTGGTACGTGGTATTTTACCAGCGAATTGGCGACGTTACACAGTACCAAGAGGATGTACGGTCATTCAATGGATCACCGATTTCAGTCAGAGAATCAAACAATTACAACAAGTCTCAAAATTGGTTTCAACAGTTGGGGCGAAAGAATTACAAGTAATACCGCTCATACATTTGAAACAATCAATTTAAATTGTTTTTATTTTTAGAGCTTCCCAGTATGGTTGGGTGGTCTATTGAATCCTGAAGCGTATATCACAGCAACTCGTCAATGTGTTGCGCAAGCCAACAGTTGGTCATTGGAAGAATTACACTTGGAAGTAACAATAACGGATACAACCGACAAATCGGCAATACCACCAGACTGTTTTGCTGTTACTGGTATTAAATTACAAGGTGCCCAATGTCGTAACAATCAATTATTGTTAACATCAAGTATTATGATGGAATTATCGATAACGTTATTACGTTGGATACGTGGTAGTGATAAATCATCAACGAGTAAACTGTCATTACCGATCTATTTGAATGCAACACGTACTGAATTATTGTATACTGTTGATTTGAATATTGCACCGGGACAGGAGCCGCACAGTTTCTATGAGAGGGGTGTTGCTTTGCTTACTTCAACTGCACTTAATTAATTAGTGATAATTGTAATGTCCGTAATATTTATTCCTTTATTTATGCTTTAATTATTACACTAACTCTCAATTATAACAAATTAAAAAAAAGAATAATAAAATATATTAAAGTAAAGCGGTTTTTATTGGAAATTTGGGTCAAATGTTTGAAATTTGCCGCTTAATATGATAGAGGTCGCTAGTAACAACTCGTACTAAATGTAGACCCTTTTAGCTATTTCCGAATTTCCTAGTAAACACTTCATAATTTTTCTACTATTATATCAAATTTGTAATAATTAAAATTTTTCTTTGAGTCAATATATCTAAATTATATTATATTTTTTTACTTGATTAGAATTAGATTCTCGTAGTTAATCGAAGCTACAATTAGTGGTACTAACAATATCCGTGGCATCTTTTATCGTTGTTGCCAAATTAGGCAATTTATCCCCAATTTTGTTATAAAATACTTGTCAAAACTTTAAAATTGATGGTTAATAAAGTTGATTCACAATTTAGAAACAATAAAGCTGCTGCAATTTAATTTTTATATTTATTTTCGAAACTGATAATTGTTTTATTGTCTAAAATTATTGTTTAATGTGATATTCGTATGAAAGTCCGGCAACCGTGTGATCACTTAACCTCAATTTCGCAAAGTTTGTGTTGACCGCTTTCTGTTTATGTAGCTGAAAAATCTGCGAAATTAGTCATCGAAAACGACTAAATTAGAATGTCTGACGCCTGGGAAGAGATCCAGGCGATCAAGAGTAAACGCAACAGTCTACGTGAACGTTTAGAGAAACGTAAGAAGGAGCGTCAAGACATACTCGGTTCGAATTTGAACACATCATCATTATCACCGCAGAACCTGAACGATACGACCACAAATCATGCAGTACCGGTGAATGTAACAAATGACGAACCGAAAATCAAGACGGATGATGTTGATTTGGTCAAGATCGATCCGGAAGTCGAGAAAGAGCTGTTGAAAGCATTGAACGAAGTCACGCTACAAATGCCGATTTGTTCGAATGAATTGGTCGATTTGTTAAAAACAGCGTTAGAACGGCACATTTCGCATAAAGAAGTTTGTAGTTTATTGCAGAAATTCGCCACACAGAAACTGATAACAATCAAAGATTTGCTGAAAGATGGCAAAAACGTTGTTGAGGTGAATTTCATCGATGTCACCAAAGTCAATGCGATGATTGTTGAGTTTGTTATCGAGAAATGTGAAATTGAAAATCACGAGAATCCCAAAAGAAAACGCGATGGTTCGTTGGATCGCAATGAAGATGAGGAGAAGCGCAAGAAAGACAAAAAGGAGCCCAAAGCTGATATCATGGTAACACCCTGGTTTCCCCACAAGAATCACGATTAATCACAAATTTCGTACATTTCCAGTCGTTATTATCGATGCCATCAACTAAAGAGAAAGAAAGCAAAAAACTGGGCGAGGAAATCCTGGAATTGCTCAGTAAACCGACGGCAAAAGAGCGTTCATTAGCGGAACGTTTCCGGTCGCAAGGTGGCAAACAGTTGATGGAATTCTGTCCGTACGGTACACGTGCCGATTGTGAACGTAATGGCATTGCGGATTGTAAAAAGTTGCATTTCAAGAAAATCATCCAGAAGCATACCGATGAGGCATTGGGTGATTGTTCGTTTCTCAACACTTGCTTCCACATGGACACGTGCAAATACGTCCATTACGAGGTGGATCGTTGCGGCCAACCGGTGGATATGAGTCAAACCGCACTGACCGTATCGGTTGTACGTAACGAGAGCACAACTCTCTATCCACCACAATGGGTACAGTGCGATCTGCGCTATCTCGATATGACTGTATTAGGTAGATATTTCGTAAGTTCTATTTGAAAATTTTAATGATTTAAATTAATTCTCATCGGGGCAAATATAGGAAAATTCGCGGTGATTATGGCCGATCCACCATGGGATATCCATATGGAACTACCGTACGGTACCATGTCCGATGATGAGATGCGACAATTAGGCATACCACAATTACAAGATGAAGGCTTAATTTTTCTATGGGTGACCGGTCGGGCAATGGAACTGGGACGTGAATGCCTGAAACTATGGGGCTATGAACGTGTCGACGAGATTATATGGGTGAAAACCAATCAATTACAACGGATCATACGTACCGGCCGTACTGGCCATTGGTTGAACCATGGCAAAGAGCATTGTTTGGTCGGCATGAAAGGCAATCCGAAGAATCTGAATCGGGGCTTAGATTCGGACGTTATTGTGGCGGAAGTGCGTGCAACTAGTCATAAACCTGATGAGATTTATGGGATGATTGAACGATTATCGCCTGGTACCAGAAAGATTGAATTGTTCGGACGACCGCATAATATCCAACCGAATTGGATAACATTAGGTAATCAAGTCGATGGTATCAAATTAGTTGATCAAGTGTTAATCGAGAATTTCCGTAAACGCTATCCTACTGGGAATTGTATGGCACCACCACCACCCGATACCAGTCATTAAATCATCTATCATTAGTATTATTATTATTGTAATCAATTAATATTTGAAATTGTTTTTGTAATTTGCCTGGTGATAATCAAGTTGACGTAATTTATACGAATTTCGCCCATAAGTACATTGTGTTTAGTGATGTTTATTGTGTGACAGTTGGCAACGACAATCAGCTGTTTTTCCAATAACATAACATTATAGACGTCAGTGCTCGTTGACAAGTCAAAATGGCGTCTTTGAAATTTTAGACAAAGGATCGTTCTTGCATTGGATTTTTTTAAAAATTGTTTAAAAATCAATTGTTCGTTTGATTATTGCGTAATTTTGCAAAAATTATTGTGGAGTTCACAACAAAAAAATGTTAACATTAGAAGTTGTTCCTGAATTATCGTTAGGATGTGAACAATGGGAATTTATCATAGGTGGGTACATAATTTGATTATTATTTGTTTTTTAATGTTAAAAAAAGAAACAAAAACAAATTTTGCGTTTGGTATTGCGTAAAAAACCACCACTACGTAGTTTTCTAGTAAATACAACCAATTTTGTAAATAATCAATAAATAATTCAGAAATAGTATAGTGTTTCGAATAATTAATTTTAATTAAATTTTTTTATCATTAATTGTTTCAATAAACAAAGCAGTATTGTTGCAAAAATCCGTGTTATTTGCATGAATGATTGTCATGGGAATATTGTTATCATTGGGGGAAAAAAATGATAAACACCAAAACAAACTTTCATTATCAAGGAAGCTTAGAAATAATGGATGTAAACAAATACGTTCTTTTTTTCGACAGTTATCACAATAAACCAGATAATTATTCCATATGAATATTGCATAAATTTGCATAAACCTGTCTGGTTGTTTATAGAAATATTTGAAACTCCGACCATTTTTGTTTTTTTTTAATTATTTAAAAAAAGTGTAAATTTTTTGCTCATTTATAGGTATTATGCACTCATTTCAGATAATTATTTAATAACAATAATTTGTAAATAAACAATTTATGAGTCAACGTTTTTACTATTATTACTAAAGTGGTACTGTTGTAAAAAATTGTGTAATTTAACCAAAAATAAGATTTGGCAATATCAAGTGGGCTTAATAGTGCTTTTTTTTCTAAATTACAATCACTCTTAAAATTATTCGACATAAATATTAATAATATTTGTTAATAATTGTTTGGTTGATTGTAATGATTTCATTTGTTTTAAATGTGGCAAATTTGATTTTTTTGTTGCTATAGGTATGCATTTCTCTCAAGCCATAGCAATTATCCAATCTCAAGTAGGTTTAATTAAAAACGTTCAAGTTCTCTATAATGATACAGTAAGTATATTAATTAATTAATTGGTGTTAATTGTAGTTTAATTTATTTATTTTGTTATTGTTGAAGAATCCATTAGAAATAGATTTAGTTCTTAATTTACCTCAGGATGGTATTAGATTGTTTTTCGATCCAATTTCGCAACGTTTAAAAATTATAGAAATCTATAATATGAAATTGGTGAAATTGAATTATTTGTAAGTTTTGCAAAATTTTTGGGTTTTTCAATTGAAAATTTAAAAGGTGAATTTTCCAGTAAACTACCTTTTAATTCACCAGAAGTATTACCATCAATTGAACAAATTGAACATTCATTTGGTGCAACACGTCCAGGAATTTATGATCCTGAAAAGGAACTATTTGTATTGAATTTCCGTGGTTTAACGTTTTATTTTCCTGTTGAATCGAAATTCCAATCTGGCAACAATCATAATTTAGGTATGTTGATTTTTTTAATATTCTTCAGGGATTCGAACCATTATTATTTATTGTTGCGGTTTTTAGTGCAATAGAAATTAAACAGTAGCTTTAAAACCTATTGTTTATGAATAAATCTTTAATTTTTTTTTACAATTTGAGGAGCGTAGAGAAATCGTTTTTCTCAATTGTGGATATCGATTTGACAACGTTTTCTGTTTTACGTCGTCGTTTGTACGCTTTGTTACTAAGAGAACTAAAGGGCTAGACAATTACCTACAAGCCGACGGCCTTAAGGGTCAACCTTGAGTTTTCTTCACCGCACTGTTTACTTTTCATTTTTTAATTCTGTTGCATTTGCTTTTTTCATCCGCATTCTGATCGTTTTGGAGATATTTAAAAAAAAACAAGAACTAAAAAAAACATGGGTTTTAAATTTCTCGTCTAGTTAGTGTTCTGACCAAAACTTCGAACCGTAATTTTTTCGTTTCCGTTTTCGGTTTCAGTTGGATTAGCAAAACATATATCGGAAAAATACATTTTTTTCGGTTTTCGTTTCAATTCCGGTTGTGATTCATATTGTGCTTTCGAGCCAGATGTTCGAGGTTCAATTACGAACTGTCTTAAAAGTTATAAATTGATTCTCTTTTTTTGCCTTTTTTCTTTCATCATTTAAATTAGTAACGAATATTTAATGAAAAACTCACAACAGCCGGTCTTTCGGGATCGAATTACGAACATCTGGTTCATATTCGTAATCTGTACCACGACGCTAAAACACCTTTTGAAACGCTCCCGATGAAAGTAAACCTAAGACTAATTTTTTTTTGTCTTAAGTATTTTTAAAACAACTCATTCTGTATAATGTATATAAAAAAAAACAATACAGGGTTAAAAACCAGAATTTTTTTTTACCTATGGAAATAAGTCAATCTAATTCTTGCGTATGAAGTGAGGCACTTTCCTCGAAAGTTCAACAGTAGATCGTTTGTGAATAAGTCTGAAATACTGGTTCTCGAACGGTTAATTTTTGCTGGTCGATATGGAAATTGTTTTGCTTAATTGTGGATATGGATTTGACAAGATTTTTAGTTTCACAAGTTTCCACCTCGATTTAGATTTCTGTATTCGAATTTAATTTTTGGCAAATCAAGTCTAGTCTTATTTAGGATAATTCGTTAGCATCAAAAGAGTTGAATTGGCTTTTCAAATGAAGGAACAATTTGAGATTTTCATTATTTAAAGAGATACCTCCATTTTTTCTAATTAATGTTAGTAGTACTCTTAAGCTTGGCAAACAAAATTAATGCTAAAATAAAAAAGAGGCGTTTCGATTCAAATTTTTGAAGAAAGGCCTTCCTAACAATTTTTTTCTAGTAATATCGTATTTTTGAAAGTACAAAGGTCGCGCGAACCCGTTGAATACTATATTTCCTCTTCAGATATTTTTTTTTAATCTTTTATCTATTTGAGGACCATTGTTCTGAAATAGGTGTACTTAACCTTGGGTTCATGAATCCTATGCGAGTCTAGGGAAAGATTTCAGAGAGTCCTGAATAATATGTTTAGAAAAAGAGGATTTCTGCTTTTTTTTGTAATTTTGACTTAAATCAGTGTTGCCAAAATGAAGCGATTGTATCAATAGAGGGCCAACTTTGAGCTTCTTTTTAGTCACCCAAAATTGCTCCTAAGTTAAAATTTTCAGGGATAGATAAGTTAAAAATTTTGATTCCCGATTTGAATTCTCAAAAAATATTGTTATGAAATAAAAGGTTTCGGATAAGGACCCAAATCTCCTAAATCCAGTTTTAAATGTCGCTTAATTTTTTATTTGAGATTCGGTTCTGATTAGAAACCCTGATTATTCTCATTATTATTATTATCGTATTTAAATATTTTTGTCCTTAGGTTCTCTCCAATTTCCACCCGGTAATTCGCCGTTAGTCACGCGAATGGCAATCTATTCTGGTCCATCAATCGAACAAGCAACAGCACCCGATTTACCATTATCATGCTATTATGGACAGATTTATTTACAAAGAGCTGAAATTCTACGTGGTGAATGTTATACGAAAGGCATTAAATTGAATCTATTAGCAGGTAATTGTTGAAATTGAAATTTAATTAAAGAAAATTGTTTGAATTTTCTCGTGATCGTTTTCTAGTTAAACATACACTTATCGGTTATAAGAACAAGTTAATTAATAAGCATCATGATTTTGAAAATATGTTCTTTTGTAAGTTGGATTTGTACGAAATTGAGTGGGTTTTTTACTTTTCTTTGTGTAGAAGTTTTCTGAAAATTAACGCTTAAACTTTTACTAATAATCTCTTTAATAATTGCAAGTATTCATTATTGATAATGTCTTTTTGTTTTGGATAAATTTTCAGGTACAAGTGGTCGTCGTATTGATTCAACGAAAGTCTCATTTGAACGTGAAATCCTATTGGGTCATTCTGCACAAGATGTGGCCACAGCACTGGGTGCACCAAATGAGATATTTTATAAAAGTGAAGATAAGATGCGCATACATACACCGAATGCTTTACGTCGTGATTCTGATAAACGCAGCGATTATTTCTTCAACTACTTCACACTTGGCTTGGTAATTGATTTTTTATATAAATAAGCTAAATTGGATTTAGGGAATTCCTGGCTTTAGGCAAATCCTACATACATGCAATCGTTGCAAAATATTGGCTAATTTTCTTACGGCAAGTCAAAAATCAATCGAAAGCAGTGAAAGTTTCTTTTCATAATTCTATTAGCCACCCTCTTGTATACGCCGTCCATTGATTATTAATTTGTGGGCTTCTAGCGAATTGCATAAGTCGCCTAGATCTAAATCCGACATTGAATAGAGAACGGACGTACGACCTTAAAGCAATTTTCTCTTTTTAAATAAATCATTGGCTTATTCATTACTATCGATGATTGGAAAAACCTTGAAACAACGGGAGGGATTGAGACAATTCTATGTCCGCTTTTAAGAATGAAAAAGACAGGCAATTATCTTTATTGTATGATTTTGAAATTTGCTAAATGTGCAAATCAAAATTCGTAAATTAGTTCCGCATCTGTTCGCTTTTTAGTTATTATTTTCTTTATTAGAATGTAGAAAACTAATAATTCTTTTTTTAGGATGTTCTGTTTGACGCCCGAACACATTTGGTTAAAAAATTAATTTTGCACACGAATTATCCCGGACATTATAATTTTAATATCTATATGCGTTGTGAATTTAAATTACAATTAAATGGTACTAATATTGATGCATATTGTCATTGGGACGATATTTGCAAACAATTAACACCTAGTGAACGACCTGTTGTTTTGAACCGTGCCAGTTCAACGAACACCACAAATCCATTCGGCAGTACTTTATGTTATGGTTATCAAGACATTATTTTTGAGGTGAATTGATATGAAAAATAGGATGCATACATATTGAATCTAAAAATGGATGCATCCCATTAGTCAGAAATTATTAACTAATAATAATGAGTGTTGATTGTAGGTAATGCCAAATAATTTGATAGCTTCGTTAAGTATATATGGTGATGGTAAACCGTACAAAAGCGAATCGGAACATGCGTGACAGAGGCTATCTGCCACTTACCTTATTTTAGCAAACAGGTACTGGCAACCATTATAATTTCAATCAATACACTATTACAAACATTAAGAGGATAGTTACATGAGAGAAAATAGAAAGAAAGAAAAAAACAGTAATTAAATAGGTATTAAATAATCCAAAAACACAAAAAAAGGGTCTTAACTGTTAGTGATTAATTAAGTAAATAACAGATTAAACAAATAGAAACTAATAACAGTGAACCTTTCCTACGGCTCAGTTTTGTTGTTCTTTTTCATTTATTGGAAAATTAAGCTAATTTAGTATTTATTTTGTTTTGTACAAAAGTTGCGTAAAATTACTGAAGCCTTCTAGGTATTGTGTTCAATTAAGTGAATTTTTTATTAATCAACTTATGATTATATCATAATTAATTAATGATAAAAATGGTTTAAGAACCAAAGAAAAAAAATGGTAGAATCTTAAGGGTTTTAATTGCGTTGTAATATTTATTGTTTAGCTCATTACATTTTGTGTGTGAATTTGTGGCTAAATGTTTCAATCGTTATTGATGTAATGATCTAAAGAACATTATATAGCATTTCTGCTGTGGTAATTGATAAGTTTAATCATCTAAAAATATATTTAAAAAGAAAACTACTGGAATAAGTTATTAATTAATTAAATAAATAAATAAGTAAATAAATAAAGAAAAACGATACTGCTTAGAAGATACTGTTGATCGAATTTCGTTTTGTTGAAGCTTTGTGATTTTTTACAATTTAAGCGGTGTATATTTTTATATATTTTAAGCAATCATCGTTCAGGATCTCATACAAGGCATTAGCTGTAAATAGATTTAAAAAAAAGAGGATAAAGTGAAAAACAATATACAGAAAACAGGAAAAATGTGATTCATTTCATTTATATATATACAAATAAACTTTTTTTTTCAAAAACTAATTTATAGTATTATTTATTATCATCATTACCGTCCTCGAAAAATTGGTCCAATTCTTTTTCATCGTAATCAACTTGGATTTCTTCTAATAAGGCACTGGGTTGTTTTGGAAGATCTAATTCTGTAATATAACGAAAATAATACCACATAAATTGGAATCAGTTATCAGTGGTGAATATAGAGTTGCTTTTATTACGTTCAAGGGTAACACAGATCGGCTCAAGATAAAGTTCATGTCCAATGAAGTAGTTGTTCGGGGAAAAAAAGAATTTCTTCTAGATAGAAGAAGGCAGTTCTAAATGCAACATTGTGTTATACCAAATTTGCTCGTTGAACGTGAATTTTAAACGTCAAGTGTGCAACTGAACGGCCTAAAAATACCTATATTTCCACATATACGGCATATACATGGGGAATTTTTTTTACAAATTTGACGTTTAAAACAATTTGTTTAAGTTAAAAACTAGGGGTGTGTGAATAGCGTTCGAATCGAATAGTACTATTTGATTCGAAGTTCGAATAGTTCGAAATATTCGAATAATTCGTAAATTTTTCGAATAATTCGTTTAAATAAAAAAATGTAGATTATTAATTAGATTTATTTAACAAGAAAAATATACTCTAAGATTGAAAATACTCCAAAATTAAGGAGAAATTGAATTTTTTAAAAACTTTCGGGTAATTTGAAAACTCATGAATTATTCGCACACCTATTAAAAACGTACTGTGAGATCTAAATTTCCATTTGAATTTGGCTCAGTTGAAATGGACCTAGAAAAGAACCAATTTAAAGTGCAAAGAGACAAATTTGGTACCCGAATAATGCGACTTATTTTGGATTGCAATTTATACGTCGAAAAAAATAAACTTAGATTTTTTTTTGAATTATACAGAAAGGGGTTTTAATTCTAATCTCCTCCTGAACTAGCGCAACGAACTCAAGGGATGTGTAAACATGTTTCCCTCCACTAAAAAAAGACAGGAACATCTGTTTCTAAAAAGTCGTTTGTACAACAACAAAATTAAATTCTCTTTAAGTGGAAAGTATAAGAATTCGACATTATTTGTTTTCATATTTGAACGGATTTAAGGTTTCATATTGTATAATGTCATGACTTAGTATTTCAACCTTTTATCAAAACTTTTCTAGTACAAAAATTTCTAATGCTTATGGTAACAAAATATTGTACAGTGAAACCTGTCTAAGTTGGACACTCGCCGTGCCATCAAAAACTGTCTAATATAGACAGGTGTCCAACTTATGAAGAATCTCTCATTTTTGGCACTATCACATGTAAACCTATAGTACGTTCTTGGAAATAAATGTATAACATAGAATTAATTATGTTAATCGTAATAATATTTATTGAAATGAACTTTTGAATTACAATTATCAATATACCTAAGTATCAACATTTAAACATCATCTTTTCTTTAAAAGATCACTTATTTTAATTTGTTTTTATCCAATTTCTAGGAAAACTTTCTTTTCAAATTTGTTTTGAATCTTGAATAAATCGCGTGGATTCTCAGTTAGATATTTTATGGCAGTATTTATGCGATTCAAGGTAATATGAGTCATATAAGACAGCGAAACTGATATAGAATAATTTAAAACGACGATAAGGCTAGCTTAGAAGACATGCTTGATAGTACGTATAACTCATAGTGATAGGGAAAAATTCTTAGACATTTCTTGTCAATTATCTACCATAAATTTTTTCATTACCAATAATCTACACAACAAAATATTTTCAACAAATCATTTCATTGGCTATCGTCTCTTCTAACAAATTTTCCAAACGAATTTCGTTAATTTTAAATCTCTATGTTATCAGTAGAAAAATCCGATTAAATATCTTAAAACTAGTAATAATGCAGTCAGTGAGTTCTAGTGTCCAATGTAAACAGGTGCAAATACCAACAAACATAAAAAATGTGTCCAACGTATAAAATAATACATACATTTAAAACAATGTAATTTCGCCAGGCTAACTGAAAAGCGTCCAACTTGACAGGTTTCACTGTATATGTATATTAGACTGTATCAGAAAAATCGACTATTTTTTTTTTCAAAAGGCACCCTGCAAATATTGTTCAGGATGTCGAAACAATGGGCCTGTGAAAATATCAGCTCTTAATTTTAATATCTACAGGTGCCTCATCGCGATTTTCTATTTCCCATTTGATTAACATGGGAAAAAGATTCTCTTGCAATTTGGAATTTTATAGCTCACGTTGAGAACAATGTTCCGAAATAATTGAACTTCGCTCTTATACAAAATTTAACGCTCTACAAAAAAGGTCTCTTAGAATTTTTTGATATATTTAGTCCTTCAAAATTTATTCAGGGTTAACGGTAAATTTTTACATTTTTTCAATTTTTTGACGTAACCATCGACTTCTTGGGCAAATTTTATAGAACATTTTTGTAGGGCATTTTATTCTCTATAACTTATCTTTTTAAAAGTTTTCGATATTTCTTACAGGTCGTAAGTTATTTGCAATGAACTGATTTTTTTTATTCTAGAAATTTCTAGTAATATTTTCGCATTCAATACTGTGAGTCAAATAACTTTCGATCTGTAAAAAATATCAAAAACTTTTATGAAGATAAGTTATAGAGAATAAAATGCTCTACAAAAATGTTCTATAAAATTTTCCATAAAGTTGATGATTACGTCAAAAAATTGGAAAAATGTAAAAATTTACCATTAACCCTGAATAAATTTTGAAGGACTAAATATATCAAAAAATTCTAAGAGACCTTTTTTGTAGAGCGGTAAATTTTGTATAAGACTATACTTTAGTAATTTCGAAATATTGTTTCGAATGTGAGCTATAAAATTCCAAAGTGCAAGAGAATCTTTTTCCCATGTTAATCAAATGGGAAATAGAAAATCGCGATGAGGCACCTGTAAATATTAAAATTAAGAGCTGATATTCTCACAGGCCCATTGTTTCGACATCCTGAACAATATTTGCAGGGTGCCTTTCGAAAAAAAAAATAGTCGATTTTTCTGATACAGTCTAATGTATACTGATTGTCATGATAAATCCAATGTTGTGGAAGAAGGGAGTATCTTATGCTTAAAGATCTTTCTCTCATCTTTATAACCGTGCATTTTCTCGTCTATTTCATCTGAAATACGACCATCGCCAAGGCACGATTACAAAAAGTTACATGCAACTGACTGCGTATGTAATGATATCGGTTCTCTCGTATAGTTGGAAGATTTTTGTAACGATTTGGGACCAAATGACTCTATAATCCGTTGAATTATCACTATCATGTTAATAAAGAATTCACGACTGATTATGATAACATAGGCTCAAAAATAGTCGTTGTTGACTGAAATACGTCTTCAAAATTTCTTTTGTAAAACAATTTATATTCCACGGATTATAAAGTCATGGTTACAGAGTTTGCCCAACTATAAATTTTGTCCATTTTTTGCCACAGCAAATCATTACCTAAATACTATTTACTATATTTCTGCCTTATAAGTTGTTAATTTCTGTGCTGCTTATTTATTTTGTTGCTACAAATTGTAAAAAAAAATTTGGAACTCTCACAAGATCAAAGTATCTTTGCAACTTTTTCTATTTCTTAATCTACTTAAAACAAAAGTTCCAAAAAGTTTTCCAGGTGTCTGGTAAAAGTTGAAAATTGTATTTTACAATTAACATCAATAATGTAGAAATGGAGTGTACAGACGTGAAAAATAAAATGAGAAATAAGACTAGCACTTGCTCTTTAAAATTGTCGTAAGTTAAAATAAAATGTAAAAGACGACGTAAGTCCGAAATCTAATTTTAACCGCCTTTAAAAATCAGAGCTTTTCCCATTGATGTATAGCCGATTGTCAATATAAATAAAAAGCATCTTAAGACTTTGGATTTCATCAATTAATTATCAAATGGATATCAAAAAATCTTCAGTCTAGCACTATTTGTTTCAATTGCAAAACAGTACCACAAAAACTAATGAAAATATTTTTTTTTTGTAGTTATTTGTTTGAAACAAAATACGAAATTCACTGTATACAAAATATATGTACTATCGCACTAACAATTGCGTTTCTACAAGAAATAAATTCTGTATCGTAAATAAGGAGTTACATAAAATAGCTTGTCCACAGACCGTTTTGAACATGCATCTGAGAATTATCGGATTTACTACGCATTCGTTTTTTTATCGTAAAAATTCTATACTTACTCTATTAAAGCGGTCCAACTGTTTAAGTACGAATTTTACTGCTTAAAAATGATAAGTAACTGGAAAGCTGGCAGTTATTAAAAGAATCGTGATCAGGCGTTTAAAGAGTGGACATATAACCCCTATGTTTTGTAAATATTACAAATGTGCTTACTTGGAATTGTCCCAAAATTCTTAAACATTTCCAAATCGTTTTTGAAAGCCTCCTGGAACACCTGTTGTCGCTCCTCTAATTCTTGTTTCTGCTTCAATTCCATATCGGTTATAGTTTGTTCATATTTATCTTTCAAAGTCTTCTCGAAATTCTCTAAACTTTCTACAATTAGTACAATAATAAACAAATAATATAGTTTCGAAAATAAATATTATAAACGTACCGTTCTTCCTCAATTGATACTGATCTAAATGGTATTTATGTTGTCGTTTCATAGTCTCAAATTCGACATTTTCAATTAAATCTTCCAGCCGTATCAATCCCTCTTCGATTTTCTCAAAACTACCATACAGTTGATTCAATTGTGTTGTACAATTTGTGATATGATTACGTAGATTGGAATTTATCAACAAATTGATCATTGTTGTAAAATTCTCCTTATCATGTTGGATTTTTTCGAAAATTTTACTGATGATTTGTGAAATTTCATTTAATTGCTTTGCATTGTGTTCGTTGGTTGTATGAATTGTTGACCAATGATTCTGGAAGTGTGTCAATATCTCATTGCCAACATTCAAATTAATCTCATCGTATTGCACATCGGTCTTATCACTACTATTGAAAATTCCTACATTTTTCTTTACAGTTAACAATTTGTCTTTTAGTGTGGAAAACATAGTACATTCTTACAGTCCAACATGTCTCCTGTAATTTTATTATTATTATTATTATTAACTGTTGAAGTTGTTGAAAAAACACAAAAAAAACTATAATTTATTGTTGATATTTACCTAGTTTTCCCAAAAAAAATAATCAACTGTTTTGGCAGCATTTGGCAGCTGTCATCTGTCAACTGTCATAGTGGGCGCTCTATAAAAAGACTGCGTTCACAAATCACGCTTAATGAATCGGTCCTAAATGGCGCGTTTTTTAAATTTCTCTTAACGGTTTTGAAGTCATGACATTTTTATATATCAAATCTCAATCGACAGGCCATGCTTTAGAAACTATTAAATTATGTATAGTGCTTTTTATATCAATTATTCGTGAGACATGTAAACTTATAAAGCTCTCCCCCCTCTCACTCTCACTCCTCTCTATCTCTCCCTCTATCGTCTCTTTTTTTTATTTTTCTCCCATATTTAACGTAGCCACCGATACGTAAAAAAAGATTTAACATAGCTTTTCTATAAAAATTTTAGATAATGTTCGACCTTGATTCAAACACTTTCGGGCTTTCTCTATCTTACATATACATATACAGTTGCGATCAAAAAATTTTGGACGTCAAGAACATATAATTGTCAGTTGGTGTAGGACAGCCTTTAATATTTTATATTCAAAAAGTCATTAATTTTGACATTTAGAACGTAAATTATCACAGTAATGGTTGGCCCAGATTAAACATTTTTAAACTTCAAAAAAACGCCGTCCAAAATTTTTTGATCGCAACTGTATTTATTTATATTTAATATTTAGTTGTCAAGTATATAATGTATTGCTTCTCATCGACACGTAGTAATTGCATAGACTATGCATATTTTCGAGGCACAAATTACGTCTTAATTTCCTTCTTCAGAACCTTGACGCGGCGTTAAACTCAATTTGGCACCTTACTGTGTCGAAGTTTGTATTTGTATGAAAATGAAATAGGTGGATACTAACCTTGTCTGTCCCTTCCCCAGCCGCGACAAACGCTGATCCTGGTGTTCTTGATTTGTGAACGCACCCCTACACGAATACTTGTAACTAAGCGACATCTGTAAGACATTTCTATAAATAATAATAGCGGAAAATTTGAAATTAGTATAATAAAAAAATAACGAATCCATAAATAGTTTATATATTATATATAATTTAATTCAATTTGGTGTTTTTTATATAAAGAAATTTTAAAGCAATTTTAACGATTTTTTGAGAAAAATAATCGGATAAATGACTTCAAAAGAGCGCTTAAGAGAATCTTACAATAATGTATCATACAATGCTGATCCTGTATGGTCGAATTGTTCAAATCTCTATCAAAAAGCCAATTTAGTAAGTAAATTGTAGTAAGTAAATTCCCATATAGAAAACCGAAACATTGTCACATTGGCAGCAATTGTATGCGAGAAAGAAACATTTAGACGAGAATCTTTTGAAAACGTGCCGTCCACGAACTGTAAAAGATTGTATACCGAACAGTCGATTAGCACAGTATGCAAATTATGAATACAATGAATCCCGTGAAATGTCCTATACAACAAGTAATTCACAACCAACTGTATTTTATAATAATGCAGAACCAACCGAACCCTGGCAAATGCCAGAAGTCGAATATTTATTCCATTGGTTTTTACAATTGAAATGTTCGAAGAAGAAAGCGAAATTTTCAGTTAATGGTATTCAACAAAATTCCAATCAACATTGTGACCAATTTGAATCATCGTTTATGCGCGTGAAGGGCATGGAAGAACGAATTTTGAAAGCACGACTCACTCAAAGTAACTATTGTTGGACAATTATTCACAAATTACTGTGATATAAACGCAGAGCCAGGCCGAGACCACAGCAAAGCAGGCAGCCTGGAGCATCATAGTTTTAACGACAACATTATTAATGAATCTTACACGCAATATTACGTGTAGTACTTATTTGGAAGTTTCTGACTACAATTTATTCAAAGTAAACACAGTTGTTTGCCTGGAGAGCCAAAGTAGCTTGGTCCGGTCCTGTATAAACGAATTAACTAATTACAAGAGGCATCTACGATAATGATCATTTCAGGTACAGTTTTTCTGATAACAGTATGTTATTGACTTTCAGCTAAAATCAAGCAAATATGGAAAAAATGCGATTTCCGACACGACACATTCGTGCCGCAAAGCTACAACTTGACAGTCCAGTTATGTTTATCACCTGCCAATAATTTCTACATTTTAAACAAGTCCGACAGTAATAATATATCATCAAATGACTTTACAATGTTGCATGTAATCTTAACTAATTACTTTCCTGTTAATTATCAATAATTTATAGCTTGAACTTTAGCAATTAATTCAATCGATCTATGAACAGCACAGTTCAATTTTGAAGCAAACTTGCCACGATAAGAATGGTGCAAGCTCGACTGCGGCATCATTACGAACACGAGAGAAAATTAAAGATAATTCGACTAGAATTGAATCGAAATTGCACAATCCGATTTTATTACTACAACAGCAGTCCGTGTATTTTTATCGAAGAACGATATTACCGTACTGGCCACCAGCATACCTGCCTAATTGGGGTCTAAACTGGTCCACAAATAGATCGATAACAAATCAATTATTCAACCAAAATAATGGTAATAACACTATAAGTATGAATAATTTAGTATACAGACAATGTACCTATGATTTCCCTTGGTTTTTTGCTTGTATTTCCCCAAAACCGATCAACAACTCGAGTGCTAGTCATGTGGGAATCGTTATCGTTATTCGATACGTATCGTCTACAGGGATGTGGTCGGGTCTAGAAAGCTTCACAAGAGTCCGCAGAATGATAAAATTTCGCTATCAATAGCGAACATTATGAAATAACGCTCTAAGTTATTTCATTTAACTTAGTCCATTTGCCGCCATTGTATATAGAAACAAATTATTTAACTTTAAATAGGTATTCCGGTTTTACAATTGTTAATTTTTATTACTGTGGCTCGGGCAATGTTTTTATTGCTAACTCAATGGGAGAGGAAATTTGCTATAAAAAGTGACCTACAAACTACTGCGTTTTTTTCTTAGAACTGAAAAAACTTTACGATGGTGCCAATAAAAGAGCTGGTTTGCAGCAAATGTTGTCAACTACACCAATATAATTTACAACACAACAGAAATTCAGTTTATTTTATGATATCTTAAGGCTAATTTGAGACCGTTCTTAAGGAGATTTCACGACGTGCAAAGATTCACTATTGTTGGATTGTGCAGATTTGACTTTCAATTTTTTTTTACAAAGCGTTGCACATTTTAAGAAGAAAATTCTTTTAGGTTCCAATGGTAGTGAGCTATAACTGGGTCATTCCATATGAAATCGTCTGATTGGCGAAGCCGACTAATCTTAGATTTTCTTTTAACTTTGAGGAACTGTTCTTTAGGATCCCAAAGAACAAAAATTTATGCACATTTAATTTTTTTAAGTAGCCGTTTCGGCGTATTCGAATTAAGACTTTCAAGAAATGTCATTTTTAGGCTTTATCAATTTTAGCTGTAAAAATTTTACTGTTTAAGATATCGGTGCGTTTGTGGCGGCATTTTGAAGGTGAAAGATGGTAGTTTTCATGTGATAGATAAAAATTTGTTCAGGTAATACCTGTCATTAACGACGTGGTGCTGAAGATACGTTTTTTTTACTCAATTTTTATGTTCTTTGAATGACTCCAGCGTCTCGACTGTTTAATGTAAGTGAGTGATGTTACTCAGAAATTAAGTGTACATATCATAGAAAAAATAGAGCCAAGAATCAACCCGAATTGTCTACTCTTTATATAAAAGATTTTTGTTCGAACTCTTGAAATTTCTGAAAATCGCATTGTTTAGACCATAAAATGAACGTGTTGACTGCGGCATAACGATATGAAATTTACAGGATCTTCAGTTCAAATCTTCAACTTCAAATGTCTGGAAAACTCGTTTTGTTAGTTCCATTCTTAGTACGTGTGCAAGTGGTTTTTGAAGCAATAAATACTATAGGTGCCATTGTGTTACCAAAAAATAGTAGGCTACTGGTTATTTTTGTTTTGACAATGCTATTATTATAAAAATTACGTATTATCGACTATCACTATTATTATAATAATTATTAGTAGTAATTATCGTTATTATAATAATAAGGATAATCGCAAAATAATGAGCCGATAGTAATTTTGATAAGAAAGGCAAACAGCATTATCAAAACAGAGATAATTAGTAGCCTATATTTTTTGATAAAACAATAATACCTATAGTAATTATTGCTTCCGAAAAAATATTTGCGCACATACTAAGAATGAAAATAACAAAACGAATTTTGCAGACATTTGAAGTTGAATATTAGAACTGAAGATCCTGTAAATTTCATATCTTTATGTCGCAGTCAACCCGTTCATTTTATAGTCTAAACAATTGGAATTTTTAGAAATTTCAAAATTTCAAACAAAGAATTTGTATATAAAGAGTGGCCTTATTCGGGTTAATTATCGGCTGCATTTTCTCTACAAAATGTATACTTAATTTCTGAGTAACATCAGTCACTTACATTAAACAGTCGAGACGCTGGAGTCATTTAAAAAACACAAAAATTGTGTAAAAAAGACGTATCTTCAGCACCACCTCGTTAATGACAGGTATTAACTGAACAAATTTCTATCTATCACATGAAAACTACTATCTTTCAACTGTAAAATGGCTCCCCTAACGCACAGATATCTAAAACAATAAAATTTTTACAGCTAAAATTGATAAAGCCTAAAAATGACATTTCTTGAAAGTGTTAATTCGAATACGCCGAAACGGCCGCTTAAAATAATTAAATGTGCATAAATTTTGTTCTTTGGGATCCTAAAGAACAGTTCCTCAAAGCTCAAAGTTACAGCAAAATCTAAGATTAGTCGGCTTCGCCAATCCGACGATTTCATATGGAATCACCCAACTTCAAATGAAAATTTTCTAGAAAAAGCAGACTTCTTTCAATAAAATTCTTATTTATCAGATTTTTCGAAAATAAGTGCGAATTTTGTTAAAGCAACGACTATAACTGAAATTTCATTCAATTCTGTTAATAAACGAAAAAGAATGAAATGAAATGTTTTAATGCATTAGTATTTTCACTAAGCATTAAATTCAATTTTTTAATGGGAAATTTTTTCATTAATCATTAAATTCAATGTTTTAATGGAAAATATTTCCATTAACCGTTAATTTTAATATTTTATGGAAAATACTATTAATAATCATTAAATTTAATTTTTTAATGGAAATTTTTTTATAAATTAAAAAAAAATTGTTTATCTTCAAACGTCACAAAAGTGATAGATTTTGTGACTCAAATGACAAGGTAAAAATAGCATTTTGTGTGACTAGGCGCTTTTGTCTTTTTTTATAAGCTTAGGCAGACAAAATGACAAAATCTGTCACTGGCGTTTAATTTTATTCGTTGCTTGAATTTTGTTTTTTGCATCGCCATGGAAGCAGTACTGACAAGATATTGTGATAAGTTAAAATTTTAATTTTTAAAAACTTTTCAATACAAAAAAATGTTAAATTAAGACGTTTGAAGATAAACTTGTATATGTCATTCGGCGCAAAACTGTCTTTGTGTGCTTCAGCTGACATGTCTGCCTCACTAGCGTTCGGCAGACAACAGTCAGCTTCAGCACACAAAGTTCCAGTTTTACGCCTAATAACATAATCTACTATTATTTGAAAAAAATGTATAAGGCTGTTGTACAAGGAATATATCTACATTAAATTTGACTTTTCTAATGGGAATTATTTTCCATTAATCATTAAATTTAATAAGTTAATCGAAAATTTCTTCATTAAAACATTAAATTTAATGACTAATGACTTAATGGAAATATTTTCCATTGAAATTTTTCCAACTCTGTCCTCAACAGCAGTGAATGTTTGCCCGTCCTAGTGTTATCAAAAAAACATGCTTCCGAGCGATTTTTTCATGTTATTTAAATACTTTTATCAAGAAAATTTGTAAAATAACAATGATGTATAAATAATTTGGCGAAACGATTTTTTTCTGTTAATCTCGATTAAGCTTTTTTTTCGACGCCATACCCCCTAAAACTTTGCAAAGATTTTTATCTCTTTACTCAAGAGTAATTTTGCCAAAGAAAGGCTTGAATCTGTGGCAAACCAAAATTTGTCTTGTACAAAATACAGACAATATGATATTTTCGTGTAATGATCAATTGATATTTTTTTCAAGTAATTTTTTCAATAGACCAAGCTATCCCATAAGATTGATCAGTGCTTGAAAAATACCCATTAAAAACAAATTTAATAGTTATTTATTGTACCTACAATGTGGGAAAGCCATAATTCATTCACGAGCGGTTAATCGGGACAGTCGGATATTTTCAGAAGGCAAGTCCCAGTTTTAACAACATGTCAAGAATTAAATTCAGGGTCGTCGAAATTTTTTGCTCGTCAACACCCCGAAATTGTTCTAATACCTTTATCGATCCCTTATAGGTGCCACAATTTCATCTTACCGCAGAAAAAATTCAACGGAATAACACAATTATTTAATATTACTTTTATTACTGTTATATTTATTTGCTTTAGGTTTATAGAGGGCATTTTTTTCTTTGATCTTTGGCGATTTCTATGGTCAGGTCTTGAGCTCGACAAAAAAAATATACATACAGTCGGAGAAGGGATTTAGGAGTTTAAAGTACAATTAATAAAATTAGACCACAATTGATTCCGCAATCCAACATGTTGCCAAAATTGCAATGATTAACGAGATATTTTTGTATTTGTAAAACTACCTGTTCCGGTAAAACGTGATTTTTTCGAAATTCCACAAAACACATCTTGTTATTTCTAACTGTTTTACAATAGGGCCATAGGGCTTTATATAACGGTCAATACCGTTCATAAATAAAAATAAAAATAATTTAAGTATAGTAACATTAGATGACTCTAAAGGCAGAAATAATGTTTGATTAAAAATCATATTGTTCTTTAAATTAGTTTGAGAGTCCAATTGTAAAAGTACCTACTACAAGAGAAACGTGCTTTTTTCTATTTTGCGCCAATAATAGCGCTATTAGCTACTGTATCGAAATGAGCTCATTTCGATACTAGTGCTGAAAAGTAAAATAGTAGGATTTTTTTTTCCACTAGGTAGGTAACATTTTCATCGATTTTGACAACTGTCAAAAATCATAAAAACAAGATACTTAATATATCGTTTTTCGTACTGATCTTTGGAGTTATCGGGTAGTAAATTGCTTCCTGCATTTTCAGCAATTTCCCTTATTTCAGGTGGAGTACATGAAAATTCTTCACTCATTGTTAAATAAGCAAGTCGAAAAAAACAATTGACTAAGAGTGAAAAATAAAACAATTGAAGTTTCCTAGATGAATGTTCAATTGTTTTTTTTTAGTAACACCAACTCCCACCAATTTCCCTAAATATCAAATCTCGCAATTTTTTTGTAAAAAATAGTATAAAAAACTCGTGTCAGAAGTCGTATATTGCACTCGTCCTTTTGAAAACTCGCGACTCCGCCGCTCGTTTTCTAAACTTGGACTCGTGCAATAATAGGCGACGTCTGACACTTGTTCTTTAATATACTATTTCGACATAACATACAGCGTGTCCCAGCTAAGTGTTCCACCTCAAATATCTCGTTTGTTTGTGAATTGAACTGGAAAAGTATCTAAAGAAATGAGACTACAATGTCTAGACTTCAATTGATCCACATGATTTTCTTTCTAGCTATTTTAGAAATGCCAAAACGCTTTTAGGAAACCAAACAAGATATTTGAGGTGGAACACATAGCTAGGACATCCTAGCTATACAAAATTTTGACTGCTTATAAATCAAAAAAATATAAAGTTTTATTATTTTTACGAAGAAAAAGAGTAGGCACTTCATCTGGATATATTTGGGCGAATTCTCTAGCGATTTTATAGCCCTTGGACTTCATGACACCTAGAATTACTCCTATACCATTTCAACAAATCATGTTGAACTACTAGCAGGTAAATAACTGGTTGTAAATTATGTTGATCCCAAAACTATTGAGCACATCTGTCCAAATTTTCAACTGGAAAGGAGTTTCTGTTAGAGGAAGGAAACAAACAAAAGAACGGAAGTTGTGATTTATAGATAGTTGTATATTTCAAAATTCTTTGTTCAAATGATAGAAGTCATCTAGAGATCATAAAGTCATCAGACTATAGAATCAATGCAGAATTTGGTCTACTATAACAACAAAAAAACCGTAGACAGGTAGAAAAAAGTGGTCTAAAGTCCAAGAAATACATCCGTTAAACCATTATGTCCAAAATTCTTCAATATCGGACAAAAGATCGCATTCCATGAATGGTGTTTTTTATCTTTGTCTGGTAGATTCGTTTATAATGCTTTCCTCAACAAAAAAAAAATGGCAAGCGCACACAAAAATAGACCTGAACGTCTTCAGCCGAACTATAAATAATTGCCTATGTTGCCTAGACCTTCATCCGATCGTTGAGTGTCCCCTGGCATGCAGTTATTACAATTTATTTTCAAAGTTAAAGCGCCCATACGATCCTACTGGTTGTTATCGTGCAGGTGCAGCTTAAGCCCGGTTTTATATATTTATCAAAAACCTCGACTCTTTTAGAAAAATTGGTAGGATTAATGAGGGGATGTGGAGCTTAAGTTTTATTAGTTTCAGGGTAAATCCGTCCCTGAGCTAGGAAGACCGTATAAATCTGGAAACGCCCAATTTTTCGCCTGTGATCTTTTCCTTTAATTATAAAGGAAATTCTAACACCCAGTTTTTCATTATTTGCTATCGGGGAAAATCAATAAAATTCCATAGTTACCCCCTAATTTCCAATATCCATGATTAATCGAACACACATACAGTTGAAGGGTAGATGTGAATTAATAGAATTCTAATCGTTTTTGTTATTGTTCTAGATGCAGCTGTAAAAATCCCACAACACCACCAATTAACAGCTACAGATTCAGAAGAATTAGAAATTCAAGCTTTAGAACAATATCAAAGTTCAAATGAGAATATTTTCCATGAATTCGAGAAACAAACGCAGTAGTTTCGAATTTCTATTAAAATTATGAATTTTAATGTGGAAAAATATATATATTTTTTTGAAAATTCTAAAATATCTCTACATAAAGGCGAATATCCTCAAAATTATGTTCCAATCCTATAAAGGTCGCTATATCAATACTTGCATCCGTCAGCCACAATCTGGGGAATTGCGAGAGAGAACTGGGAGTCATAAGGAACACAAAACAAAAACACTCGATCTTCATAAAATTCAATGATTTAGCATTTAGAAAGAGACACGAAATTATCTTGGTTTGTGTTAAACGAAGACGTATTCCAATTATGTACAGTTGCCATCTTGCAGATTTAGAATTGTGTAATTTAGGCTTTAAAGTTGAAACTCGCCTAATGCGGTATAGATAAATAAAGAGTGATAGAGAACTTCAGTATATCTCTCTTTCTCTGTGTTAGTCATTCCCCTTTAGCTCCCTTTTATCAGAACATGTTCAACACATAACACACACACACAATCAGCAGACGATATGGTATCATGCGCAGCTTCCGCCCCACTATCATCAAGTACCACTCGTATCCGAAAGCTTTTTGCTTCTACACAGTTCTGGTATAGTTAGAACGAATCCAAATATATATCCTTTTATCGATAAAGAGAGAAGGTACATATAAAATAAGAAAAACGAGGTCCGTGACCGGCGTTATCTTATCTTATCAACTTTGATGTGGAAAGTCTTGGGAGAAGCCGCACGAATCTCATAAACGATTTTGCAATGCTGCTTTCGATCAATATTGGAGAACGACAAATTTCAGCATTGAACCTATAATAACAATAATAATATAATGGGAATTTATTCAGGTCGATAAAAGTTTAGGATAATGGTTTTAAAAACTCAATTCTTCTACCTGCGATTTTACACCTTTTTAAAGGCCTGGTGAAAAAAAATTATTGCACAACTACGATAATAACATAAATTGCTTGTCGTTAATGACTATGGGAAGCGTTAGGGTAATAGGTTGCTGATAAGTAAATATCAGCTGTAGGTATTTGTAAGACAATTACGTTTTGATAAGGACTTTGTATAATTTTTAGTATTATAAACATCATTGGTTGACAGTTATATTGATTTGAACTATGCTGTGAGGCGTCAATATAAGCGACACCAATTTGATTATCTATCTGCAGGATGCGGGCCGGAGTGGTGAGACTCGCGGTTCGAGACTTATCAAAAAAATTTACTAACAGAGGGGAAATTTCTCTACTAGCGCGTCAAATGGATGTTCGAATTTAGGAAAATTGAGACCCAAGGCAAATTTCTGTCGCAACACCAATTTCTCGCAAGGTTTATTTATCATAAAAAAGCCTCAATTAGCTTGATTGTTGTTTGAAAAACAAACAAAAAAACAAAATTGTAGCCGTATAATGTTTGCATTATTTAGAATAACTAGAGTTCAGGGTCACGTTTGATTTGAGCGTTTGAAAATGCATAGTCATGCATACTTTTTTATTTGCATTTCAGTCGTTGCATACAAAAAACCATAACATAATCGAAGTTTTGAGCAAATACTGAATATTCGACTAACAATCGCAGCCAACCACTTTAAGTTCCCCACACACCAACGCGAAAAATCCGCAGCGAAAAAAACGCGATGTTTGTATCACATGGCGGCAGACGAACATATTCACACCCATAGATAAGTATTCACACCGAAACGGCGCGAATTCGCAGCGGCAACGAATCGACAGCGTTTTTTTTACGCGCGGATTTCGTTCGCTGCTAACAGCGTTTTTACCGCCGCCGCTAAACCAGAAAAATTGAAATAGTCGAAATATGCTATTTTATACTACTTGTCCCATGAAAATTATTAAAATATTCGGAAAAAGGATGAAATCTAGAATAAAATTAGTAAAGAAATAAACGAAAATAGAGTTGTACTTTTGTTAATATAGGTTATGTTGGCAATTGTCACAAATTTCCGTCGCCGCTGCCGCTGCGGATTTTTCGCGTTAGTGTGTGTAGACCTGCGAATTCCGCTGCCGCACCGCACGCGGAATTTCCGTGCCGCTGACCGCTGCGGATTTTTCGCGTTGGTGTGTTGGGACTTTTATACACGTTAACAAAACAGACTCAATAAGGTGGTTGATAAGAGCGATAGGCCATACGGTCAAAAGTATAAGAATGTCAACGAGCAGAATAAAAATTCCGCTAAAAAAGAGCCTCAGCTCACCGCAAGATTCCTAATAAAGCCTGTGATTAGTCAGCCCTGAATAATGTATTAAAAACAAGGCCTAGTGTCAGATAGATGTTGATAGTGCCGCTTCGCAATAAGACAAAATGAATTCAAAAGTAATAAAAATATTCACATAAAATTGGTAACCTACTTATTTAGACATAAAATGCATGACGTAAAAAGCTTTTTTACGATATGATTCGCACAGTAGATTGTACGGTACGAGGTTATTTTTGAAAAAATCACAAGCTATCAATATCAATTGAGGTTTACATGTTGGCCTGTCAATCCTTAAAACACTCTTCCTGTTTTGTATGTTATCGTCGAGACGAGATGAAAGATTAAAAATGTATTAACCATAAAATCGACGTATGTCTTTTGAAAAGATTAAAAAAATTTTATAGTTGCTTTTATATGACTTCAACTGTATAAAGGCGTGGCTTGTAGAGAGAGAAGTGACCATGAAGATGTGAACGCCGCCTGTAAAGAAACGATACTTCCTTGTCTCCCGTCTGTCGGAAATTGATTATGAAACGACCTATAATTAAAAGTTTCAGCATTTTTAAGGATGCAGATAGATGTAAAAGTGCACACAGGTTTATGAGGAAATCGTTTTTTAGCTGGAAAATCGCTCAAAATGGCGAATTCTATTCCACATATTTGGAAGCAATCAAATACATAAAAAAAACGAAAAATTGTAACATAATTATGTCCGGAACTTTTGCCAATTGCGGTTAAACTTACTTTTGCATCGACTGCCGATATAATTATTTTAGTTCATAACGATAATTGGGTAATTGATAAATTACCAAGAATTGCCTGGTTAATAATTAATAATTAACTAATTAACTTAGCTAACTTTTTTAGCCGGCCTAACCGGTTAAATTGTACAGCACTAATAATTATTATTGCAATATAAATAGCAAATTGATCTTTTCTGTCAAGGAGAATCCTTCAGGAGATCTTTCAAGGCATCACTACAAGTAAATTATGATGCAGCACTCTGTATACCTAACAGTGATACTAATTTCTGAGCCCTAGGCAGTTGGTCTTAGGCTCTATAGGGCCCTATTACTCTCGTCCAAAAAAACACAGGTGAGGCGAAAGAACCCACGAAAGTCCCCTGTTCAATGAATATTGGGGAACTGATTCAATTTTCAAAAAGTCTGCATATAACTTGGAAAGTGATTTGGAAAGGCATGAATTTTATTCGTAACGCGGACGAAATTACAGTGTTTAGTATTCGTAACGTGTTAGTGTTTGTAAGTCTTGGCAACGACTACTTAAGACCAAAGCAAAATAACAAAAACTTCAGGCAACCCAAAGTTGAGTCACCTCTAATGTTGTAGCTACATCATTAAAAATTCTTCCGTAAACTAGTAATTTCTCTGTAAATTTTCTGACCGACGATTGCCTTTGTCTGATGCATCAATTTTCACATCTTTCAGATGATTGAACGAAAGATCTGCGCTCGTAAGAAAATAAAAACATCCAGATCCGCAGAAATTCTTGTTAGCATTCTTATGCGAAACTGCCATTTTGGAAAAAGAAAGCAAATTCTAAGGGCAACAAAAATGGCTCTTTAAGTAGTAGTTACAGAAGAAACGGTGAAGACGTGGTTTAGTGAGCCAAGCGTGATGTTTCAATTATTTAATAGCTAAGGACTGAAATCTGTGAAAGGCTGTGGATTTGCTCCTAGCGAAGGCAGCAAAACAGACTCATAAGAAGATGTGCAACAGCTGGTTTGTATACCATATACCTACCATAACATCTATACCCCCGTGACTTTGTTCGCGTAGATTATAAGCTGTTAGTATTTCATTTCGTATATATGTTACTGTGAATGTCCGACATTTGGTGAATGTTGACATAGGCGCTTGGTGTATGTCCGAAATATTTGCTAAATACCCTTATTTCTGAGTTAGGGCGGTTACTATGATGCGCAGAATATATTTCAGTTAGGTTATTTTTAATATAGATTTAGGTAATCTGCCTAATATTCCCCACTTTATCTACATTGGTTTCTAGAATCCCACTTTCTAGTTACACCATCAGGTATGCAATTTAGGAACTTTGAAGTCTTAATTTTGTATTGAAATAATGACCTGTGACGCGTGGCGATGCAGCATTTGAAATTGTTCTTCGAAAGTCCGAATGTACAACAATGTAATGAAATATTTCGGACATTCACCAATGTCGGACTTTCACAGTAACATATATAAACGGAAAAATATACATCGCAACGCCGCAATTAAACTGACTATGTTGCAATCAATTTGACCGTGGCGACAACTGACACGTGAACGTTGTACAGTGAACGTTGTAAAGTGAACGTATTGGAAAAATAATGCCCGTTTTAGCCCCGTTAGAGCGTGAATTTTCAAAAATCCTTTCTTAGGGAGCGTTTACATCATGAAAGGAATATTTGTGCCGAATTGAAAGTCTATCGGACAGATAGTTTCGGAGATCTCGTGATGAATCAGTCAGTCAGTGAGTGAGTGGGAGATCGCTTATATAGATATTAGGGCGAGCCAAAATGACTAACCTATCGAATTTATGGTTACAAAAGAGCCTATATGTTGGAAAAAAAAATTCTCATTGGGAAATATTTTTAGCTCAATTTTAAAAGGTGTAGCCATTAGAAACTTCCCATTTAAATAACAAGCAAAAAAAATTTTCTCCATTAAAAATGCTATAACTTTTGAACCGCTTGAGACAAAAATTTTATCCAAACGTATTCTTATAGGGCATTAAATTCTCTAGAAGGATTTTTTGGGGTTGATTTTTTGACTCAAAAATTCATATAGTTAGGGGCTATGAAAATTGATGAAAAATAGATATGTTTTTTTCAACTTCCATAGCCCGTAAATATATGAATTTTTCCGTTAAAAAATCAACTTCAAAGTATTTTTTTATAGGATTGAATGATCTACAAGAATATGCGAAGATAAAATTTTTATCTCAAACGGTTTAAAAGTTATAGCATTTTTAATGAAAATTTCCATAATAGCTTTAAAGTAAACATATCTGTTTTTCATCAACTTTCATAGGCCGTAACTATATGAATTTTTAAGTTAAAAAAAATCAAGTATTTTTTTAGAGAATTTAATGCCCTACAAGAATATGCCTAGATAAAATTTTTATCAAAAACGATTCAAGTTATAGCATTTTTCATGCACAAAAATTTTTAAGTTAAAAATTTTTTCCCAATTGGAGAATTTTTTTTCAACATATAGGCCCTTTTGAGACTATATATTCGATAGGTTAGTCATTTTGGCTCACCCTAATAGATATAGATTTTAACTCTAGAGAATATAAACAAAATTGCTGACACCAAGAATGAAATTCATCCATTAACAAAGCATTGTCAGTAGCTCAATGAAGACGAAATTTAGGCCTCTCATTTACTGACCAAACCTTGAAACACTGAAATACAGAACTGAGCAAGAATGTTAGTGCAACGCATTTTACAATGCTTTACCTTATTATCGATACGCAAAGGAATTATTGGAAAGCCTTGTACCAATTTGGGTGCTTTTTTTTGTAATAAACAACTAGTTCCATAGTATCAGGCTTGCCTTCGGTGTAAAGTAATGTATAAAAAAACAAAATAAAAGAGAAAAACTGGGAGCAAATTGTACAAATTTACGGCACAATTTCTTAACGACTGAATCCATCCCTGTCGATCGAGCCAAATATCTGTAGACTCAGCTCCACTAAATAAACGTGCTTTTGTTAAAATCAGATGTGGAAATAGAACTACGCCTATGGTAATAATAGTTCGACTGTACATTGCTCGGATTTGGCATTAATACAAACCATTCTCAACGACTCTATAAATAGCTTTACAACTCATTTCCGTTGCCTTACGTAAGCTAAAAGTCAAGTGAACGGATGCTTCTATTGTCTTTGTCTTTGTGTGTGTTGAGAAATAGATCGTTGTGGGAGATGCTGTTTTTCGTGTCAAATTATCACGGTTTTTTCCTCTCGTTTCACATGAGAAAATCGATACTGATCCTTAGAAACTGAACAGAAAATAGAAAGTTGCTTACATTGATTCGTAACAATTTATAATTCTGCAGAGCAATAATCTCGTTATCTGATAGAAAAAAAAAACAATTGATTTAATTGCACAAAACAGTTGAGGACGTGGCATGAATTTATTGTTGCTATGGTAACGTGTTTCATGACCTACTTTGTGTAAAAACAAAAAAAACAGATAATTTACAATTCAACTCGCCAATGAAAAGAAATGGAAAAATAAACTCGAAGCGAGTAATTAATGGTGGGGGAAATGATTATGATTAATTTTTGATTCGATGTGAAAGCTAAACTGGAGAACAACAAAGATGAAATATTGGGGGATTAGAATGTAATAATAAAGGATACAAGATGTTGTTTGTATAATTAAATATGACCTTGGTATGGCATGGGATTGTAGTGGGGATATATGACCGAAACGTGATACAAAATAAATAAGGCGGAGAAACATCATCATAGAATAAATTACATTGGACTAGTCCATTTTGTTGCAGTGTCTGAGGGTAGGATGGGTGTCATGTTTCATGAGAACACTAAACTGAAACCCACACACATCTGCTGTTGTTGTTGATTTGTGTTTATCTGTAAGGTGGGGGGAAGAGGGCTGGTAGACTTGAAAGGTTACATGAGGCGAAATAGGGGAAAATTCCAGAACTGTAGAAATTCGATGAAACAACAATCTTCATTTTTGTATTGTTATTTTTTTTTTATGCTAACTCTACGAATAAGATTCAACGGAGCAAATATTACTCACTCTATAATAAATTTGTACTTAATCACCCTGACAGTAGATAGCTTTTTTTTCTTCTAAATGATACGAAATGGAGCAATCGCCATGATAATCACAAACACACCCAGATAAGTAATTGTAAGAGTGCTTTAATGTCCAGGTTGCGATTGGACAAAATTTTGATCAATACTATTCTGCCACCAATAGCATTCTTTTGAATTTTCCTTTAACGCCTTCTCTACGGATTTTCTTCGTTTGCACAATTTTAATGGGCACTTTGGATATTCTAAAGCTTTCTATTTACTGATTTGGATTATAATTGTTCGTTTGTTGCATTTTGCAAAATCGAAATAGATATAATTGAGAGCTTTGTCATTGGCGGTAAATGCTATCAAGCTGACCTATTTAATTACGATAAATTTATCGCTTGATAATTGACCATTATTTTTTTGTTTTATATTTTGCGTTGTTGTTTTGTTTTATACATAAACATTATTCTTATTATTAACTAACTGTAGAAAATGAAGACCCAACAAAAAGTTCAAAATAAGTGACCCTCAGACAACACGATCAATAAAAGAAAATCCGCTAACTTGATGATCCAGGTTTAGGCAAACACTTTTTTTTTATAATAATAAGGAAAACGAATTTTCTACCGATATGGCATTCAAACAGAGCTTATATCTAGTACCTATTGCAGTACCTTCAACCACCAAAAGGATTTTCTTACTAAATTTACTTATGTACTGCCAAAAGGTTATTTGTATGCCATAAAGACACAAATTGGGCTTGGGTCAGCATGGTCCAGTCTTTTTCCGTTGCCCACCAGTAAGATTAAGAATTCAAAACTCCAAATCAAATTTACCCTCAATGATATTAGTTAAGCTTGCAAACCTCTGCATACAAATTCACACTTCACTTTAGAAAATACGCTCAATTAAGCTTGCCATAAGCCGAAATCTAACTGCATAACCTGTAAGATTGGTGCTTACGTTACAGCAGAAGAAGTTATCGTTGAAGTAAGTTTTGCAAACTTTTCCGTATGTAAGACATTACTCTACCTAAACAAGAGACTCCCCAAATTCATACATATTGAAAGCCTCATTACTGTTATCTCACGGGTCGGATTTCCTTGTGATATTTTGCTAAACGTATACAACGCTTTTTGCCACTATGTAGGCATCACATTTTATCATGTTAATTAAAATTTTTCCCAATTACCGAACCCGATAAAAAATTTGGCGTATCTCTCAAGGGAACGTTCAAGTATTACGTAACATTGTTACCAGGGGGAAGGGGTTAAGTCAAGCGTTATTAGTGTGTTACGCTGCGGAGGGTGTTATGGGGAAAGATACGTTATGATAGGGAAGGGGGTCAAAAAATTTTCAAAAAAAACGTTACGTAATATTTGAACGTTCCCCAAGCTGAAGACGATTTGCATGCCAAAAAGTGGCTCCTGCAAGGACAGAAAACCAGCATAGCGTCAACTCTCTTTCTCTCGCCTCATATACAGTAGTACAGAGAAGGAGAAAAAATTAGCCCAAACCTGCTGCTTGACAAAAATTTTGGCGTAGTTCCTTAGCTGAAGAAAAAACGGCATAAAACCAATTCATACAATATAATGTACAAAAAAGATCTCAGACATGTCGACAACATTTTTTTCCTTATCTCACATATACTATTGCAAAGCAAAAAGGATTTAGCTGTGTCCTACGGTTAAACAAAAATTTTGGCACCGTGCCTTAGCTGAAATATGAAGGAGAGGGGTGAAGAGATTATGGTGCCAAAAGTAGCTTGTACATTTCATAAATCCGAGTGTACAAAATGGAGGCATAACCTTTACTCTTTTTATCTTTCCGTAGATTTGGTACTAGCGAGGGGGGAGAGTAGAGTTAGTCAAGGATGTGTTAATTCTATTTTTGTACATGATAAATTAATGATTCATCGTTGTGTAAAATAGCGACCGTTTCCATTGAAGTGTACTTTTCATTTGGAACAAACTGTACTATCTATTGATCTAAAATACAGCTGCGAGTAATATTCTCTATGTTTACAATGTAACAATTCAAAATTACAGGTTTGGTTAACCTGTTTCTGATATTTTTTCTTTTTAATGATCTTGCAAATTGTTCAATACAATGTATGCACATCGGGTTTGTTGTACCTATTAATTATAAAGTATAATGACTCTTAATGTTTTCATGACTCGTTTTGTATTTAGAAAAATACAAAAAAAAAAAAGCTAACGGTGGGGTTTCGAGAAACGAATACATAAATAGCCTTCAATGTCATGAGACTTTTCGGTCACGTTTCCACAATTCCATCTCGCTCTACAAAATGGAATTCAATCGCTCCATCCGTCTCTTTCTTTCTCTCTGTGTAATCAGCTCGATTTATTTTTTTATGTCGAACAAAATATTTGAAACACTCACTAACCTTTTCCATACCGTCTCAAACCTCCACACACACACACAATAATGTTCGGTCAATGAACGAGATATAAAGTGAGATAGAGCGCAACGATTTCAAATATTAACGAAATGAGAAAGGAGCGAGACGAGGAGTACAGTGGAGTGAGGATAGGCGCGTGAATATGTTGTACCAGTGAGTCGGTTTGTGTTTCAAACTCACTCTACACTCACAGACATAAACACACACACATACACAGAGAGAGTGAGAGAACAATAGAGTGTTTCATGACTGGTAATATGAAACATTCTGAATATCATTTGTACCCGATTCCCCCCACTACCATTATTACTGGTTGGTATATGTATGGTTCCTAAATGGTTCTTCGCTTGCGCTCTCTCCCAATTCTCCCACTACTGCCACTACTTTACCACTCACGAAACCTATTATTGGAGGCACACACATTTTTTCTCTCGTTTCTCTCTCTGTCTCTCTCTCGATGTCTATCTCTGTCCTCTTGAGCCCCGTGTGGAGTTGTCTATGGTTTAGTGCCTTTGGTGTGCGTTTCGTCAAACACTGTAAGCTCCTTAGCTGACTGTTTCTCTATATGTGTGTGTTCTGTGTGTAGATTTTGTGGTATTCGCGGTATTCGAATACGAAAAGTTGAAGACTTGAGTTGAATTTTCCAATACGTAACGGTATTGCTGAGCGCGCGCTCGTTATAGCAAAATTTTTGGTTTATTTTTAGAATTTTGCTGAGTTCGAAATAGATAAATAAACAATTTTTACTTGGCCGTTTAAACACATAAATAGGCTACGATAATGAATCGTTAATCGTATTGTTGGATTGATATATTTAATCATCAAATGTACAACTACGTTGTTTGTGTCTTATCAACAATGCTTGTGAGTATTTTTAAAATTGCATCAGTTGCGCTGTTTGTAAATGAATTTGGCACTTAAATTGACCTATTAAGCGCCAAGTACTTAAATTATTATTTATATAATCAACTTAGCACTTCTCTCTCTTTCTCTTTCTCTGTTTATTATCAATTAATTCGATTTTTTTGTTGCACTTTTATAGACAAAGAATGGTAACTCTTGGAGATTATTCAGAGGCTACCGCCTCAAATAAGGGTGAGACACTTCACCGAATCTTCTCTCGATATTTTTTTGCAATTAATTCTTTTTCCAGAGAATCGTCCAAATAATCTCTTCGATTCATTTAAATGTTGTGAATGTCGTATAGATTTTTCAAATCAATATTCATTATACGAACATTTATTTAATCATATTAAACAGCCCCGTGTTATATTGCAACGTTATCAATTACCACCATTGAAAATAACGATAAATCGTACAGGGAAGAATTTTGAAATACTAAAATCACCACCAATTGACCATAATAATAGTACAATAAATTCCAATCTGGCGGCGGAAGATAGTGATAATAATACTACAGTTATTACTGATAGTAATCAACAATTATCAAAAGACCAACAGGAGACCTGTATTGATGATAGTATAGTCGATTATTATCAAGAAGATGATCTACGCAGATCTGGACAAGACGAGGAGAGTAAAGAGATTGAGAATGTTGAAATTTCGGCTGATGAAGACGAACAACAACAACAACAACAACAACAGTGCGGTACAGATGATGAACAACAAAAAGACCAGAATCATGAGGAGGAGGAGGAAGAAGAGGAGGACCACCATCAGCCAGAGCAACATAATGATGAAGTTGCAGAAGATGAAGCGGCAACGATTCATGAGGATGATGGATCGCAGGATTTCGTTAATAATGAATCGAATCTGTCGCCAACAGGTAGCGATGGAGCGAATCGAAAAATTGTTGATGATATTGACAATGTTGAATCGTCTGATTATGGTAGCATTCAAGAATGTGAATCAGAATCGCCTTCACCACCACCACAACCACAACCAGCGCGAGAATCTGGATATCCGAAGATACGGATTAAAACAACTGGATTACTTAAAGATTCGATCAGTATAACTGAGATTAATGATGATAATCATCCAATTACTGATCCGGAAATTAATACAGACTCTGCAAGTGAGTTTATTTAATTTTTCGATGTTTTCATAATTATGAATTTTTTTCTGCTTAGATCACGAGAAAGATTTATGGAATCATCCAGCTGAAGATCCTTTAAAATTACCAGGAACTGATGATGGCAGTTTAATGTCATTGTTTAACAATAGCGAACGGGCTAAAGATCTTGGTTTTACGACCAGCGACAGTGAGTTTATATCACTTGATCGGTTAGAAGAAAGAAATCGGAATGCTTTGGTATGTTATAAAACTTTTTTTTTGTATGATTTTATATATAATATTATGTCTTTTCAGCAATTGTATAATCCACCAACGAATCAAAGTCCTTTAAATAGCTTAACTGGTCTACCGATGGAAGCGCTAGCTCAGCAAGTATCACGTTTACAACCATCCGGAAATGGAATGCATCAACAGAATGTTTTAATTAATATTCAACAATTTCCACAAGCTCCACCACACCCGCCACCGTACCAACCGCCGCCGCCAATGTATCATCATCCGCATCCATCGCAACCGCCGCCACCACCAATGTATCACCAACCATATCAGTATCAGTAAGTTTGCAAAAATTTTTATTAACTGCGATTATATAGAAAGCGCGGCCTGCGGGACCGGACGTAAGAGTTAGGCAAAGCGCAAATTGAGACACGTATAGCGCGTGTGAGATGACATGACACGAGCGGCATGACGCGTACGTGCCATACGCGTAGCGTGGTGATCCGCAAATTGAGACGCAGTTTTTGTTCGCACTCTTAGTTCAAACGTATCAGATGTTTGATTTGCGATCAAAAATATTGTTGTTATTAAACTTAAGTTCCGAATCAGAATCATCAGATGATGCTGAAGAGGAAATTTTGTTTTATTCCTTAGTTAAGAAGAATTTTTGGTATCATAAAGCTCTTTATGTGCGTCTCTTAACCTCTCATCTGCCATTTAAAGAAAAAGGGAAAACACTTTAATAAATAAAAACAAATAAATATGTAAGTTTTTATTCACACGTGCACGAGAAACTGTGCCTCAACTACAGCGCCACGCGTTGGTCATTACGCGCGTGTCGCGACACGTTGCACGTAGTTGTCAATTTGCGCCGTTCTGTTTAAATCCCGTAGTTTACAAAAACACGCGTCGCGCTGCGCCACCTCACACGCGCTATACGTGTCTCAATTTGCGCTTTGCCTTACACGCGAAAGATTAAAAAAACCTCTTGAGTCAAAATTTTGTAGTTTACCTAAGCTACTACCCTTTAAAATGTACAGAAAATGGAAACAACAAACATCTCTTATCAGATGCAAAAATTTAAGAAATAGAGTGATCAAAAAATTTGCCACCCTACAAAATGTCACGTTTCCAGCTATGCTTAGATATATTTGCAAATATTTGAAGACGCCCCTGTACAAAAAATCTGTTTTCCGGTAAAGCCAGAAGGTCGAGTTCGCAGTGAGAGTAATATTTGGCCCCTTGAATTCATCAAATCCATCTCTACATATGTATGATAGTAATGATGTTAATTTTTTTTAAGTGCTTTGTTTTTTATTTTATTTTGTTTACGCAATGTTTAAGTTCATTGTTTGCTGAGTTAATGATTCGCTATTATGTCTGTTTATCATTGACTATTAAAATATTGCCTGTCATAATGTAGCACAGGAGTCTTTACAGTATTGATAAAAGAGTCTTTGAAGGCGATTGGGTGTCGATGAGGGCAAGAGGTCAATTGAGGGTTAACAAAACAATGATCCAACGGCAAAGTTGATGAATCGTAGTTTTGTACAGTCGATTGTTTTGCGAAGTCGCCCAGGAAAAAAGTATAGTAATCGGAATAACTTAAGAGATTAAAGTGAAAGGAATAAAATTAGAGCTCAATAGATACTATAGCAAAAGATGATGATTCATTACTTTATATATCTCTTAAAGTCTTATATTATATTTAATCAAATGTCATTGGTGGCATTAAAAAAACACTTTTCTCTTGTAGTAGGTGTAGGTGTTTTTTCAACTGCAGTCTCCACAAGGACATAATACATATTCTGATAGTTGACCAGATAGTAGTGCTATGTCAAGCATGAATGTTCTCATGTGCAAAAAATAGAGATTGTTGTTGCCTAATTTTATTATTTGGACTTTAATCTCTTAAGTCATTGCGACGACTATATATTTCTGACTTAAAAGCTTTGTATTAGGTAATATTTCACCATTCTTAAATTGTTCTGGTGTCGTATGAAAAAAAAGTCTTCAAATGAACTTAATTCACATCTTAGGCTGTGGAGCTACTCTATTTTTTCATTCATTTTATGAACATATTTTGTTTTCTGTCTTTAACTGACTGCAAGCAAATAAGCAACTCATTACTGGAGAAAATGCTACACATATTGGTCCAAGATGTTGACCTTTACGGCCCTTGTAACAATTTTCAAATGTTATTGTGTTAATATCTATCATCTTAGCAGACCCGGCAGACTTCGTCCCGCCCGTTCGTTGGTTTATATTCACACAATTAACGATATTAATTCTATTAATTAAATCATAATCTGGCAAAGTATCAAAATGTCGAATAATAGTAGATTATGTTATTAGGCGTAAAACTGGAACTTTGTGTGCTGAAGCTGACTGTTGTCTGACGAACGCTAGTGAGGCAGACATGTCAGCTGAAGCACACAAAGACAGTTTTGCGCCGAATGACATATACTAGTTTATCTTCAAACGTCTTAATTTAACATTCTTTTATATTGAAAAGTTTTTAAAAATTAAAATTTTAACTGATCGCAATATCTTGGCAGTACTGCTTCCATGGCGATGCAAAAAACAAATGTCAAATAACGAAAAAAATTAAACGCCAGTGACAGATTTTGTCATTTTGTCTGCCTAAGCTTATAAAAAAAGAAAAAAGCGCCTAGACACACAAAATGCTATTTTTACCTTGTCATTTGAGTCACAAAAACTGTCACTTTTGTGACGTTTGAAGATAAATTATTGTTTAATTGTAAAACGTCAAAGAAAGTGAGGTTTTAGTCTCTGTGATTTATATTTTAAAAGAAAACTGCTAAATTATCAAAACTTATTTCCAAAAGCGGCCAGCGATGCGGACGAGTACCCGCTTGTCAAAGCTTATTTAAACAACAACCTATATTCCAACATATTAAAATTTTAATGCCCGTTTTAACCCCCCCCCCCAGGGGTTGAATTTTCAAAAATCCTTTCTTAGTGAGCGTCCACATCACAAAATGAATATATGTGCCAAATTTAAAGTCGATCGGAGATGTGATGAATCAGTGAATGGGAAATAGCTTAGATAAGTATAGATATCATATATAGAATCCGGTCCACGATATGGTATGATATTTGCTTCCTGGCCCAAGGTGTTGGTTAAGTTGCACACAGTTGCACATGCCTGATTTATATTAAAAAGCCGAGTAATTTTGACATTTAATAAGTTGTAATAACAGTAATGCTTGAGCCACATTGAAAATTTTTAAAACTATATGTAGACTAAATTCATCAAACAAAGGGTTTCTAAACTTAAGTTGGTACCCTTGAATATAGTGATATTTCTGGAGATTTATTTGTTTGAGTAAGTACCTCGCTTACAATCCTGACACCACCTGGCACCAAGTAGTTTGCAGGCATATGCCTGAAGTGTATATGTTACTGTGAAAGTCCGAAATATTTCATTACATTGTTGTACATTCGGACTTTCGATGAACAATTTCAAATTCTGCATCGCCACGCGTCACAGGTCATTATTTCAATACAAAATTAAGACTTCAAAATTCCTAAATTGCATACCTGATGGTGTAACTAGAAAGTGGGATTCTAGAAACCAATGTAGATCAAGTGGGGAATATTAGGCAGATTAATTAAATCTATATTAAAAATAACCTAACTGAAATATATTCTGCGCATCATAGTAACCGCCCTAACTCAGAAATAAGGGTATTTAGCAAATATTTCGGACATACACCAAGCGCCTATGTGAACATTCACCAAATTTCGGACATTCACAGTAACATATATATAGATATAATGGCAATGTAAAATAGTATATTAAAGAACAAGTGTCAGAAGTCGCCTATTATTGCACGAGTCCAAGTTTAGAAAACGAGCGGCGGAGCCGCGAGTTTTCTAAAGGACGAGTGCAATATACGACTTCTGACACGAGTTTTTTTATACTATTTTTTCTATTTTGCCTATTTTGTGCCCTTTTTTACAAAAAAATTGCGAGATTTGATATTTAGGGAAATTGGTGGGAGTTGGTGTTACTAAAAAAAAACAATTGAACATTCAGCTAGGAAACTTCGATTGTTTTATTTTTCACTCTTAGTCAATTGTTTTTTTCGCCAAATTGCTTATTTAACAATGAGTGAAGAATTTTCATGTACTCCACCTGAAATAAGGGAAATTGCTGAAAATGTAGGAAGCAATTTACTACCCGATAAATCCAAAGATCAGTACGAAAAACGGTATATTAAGTATCTGGTTTTTATGATTTTTGACAGTTGTCAAAATCAATGAAAATGTTACCAACCTAGTGGAAAAAAAATCCTACTATTTTACTTTTCAGCACTAGTATCGAAATGAGCACATTTCGATACAGTAGCGAGTTTAATAATAGCGCTATTATTGACGCAAAATAGAAAAAATACTTTTGAATATCTTTGTGGTTACAAAAATTGGAGATACGATCGATAGGGCATTTGGTTATATGAGTAATAATAAAAATTCTGATGTATGATTATCCGGAAAAAAACGATTAGTTTTCGAGAAAAAGCTATTCAAACACCTCAGAAGAAGACTTTTTCCAATTTTCTGGAAAATTAGTCGATGCCACTTAATAAGAGCTCTGTCAAATCTAGTAACCCCTAGCTTGCTGAATGCTTTTTACTTAAATTGTTTCTTGTAGAATTTTGAAGGCACCAAGGGCGCAATGAGTGAGCCCTTTATTTTGGGCATGATTTGCCTCATAAAGTATAAATCGCTTACCGCTTTTTTAAAACTTGTTCCCTTGATCAACTCACACTCGCAGACTGCAACCGTTTGCGGCAAGTGCGCCCTCACTCGGTAACTCTCAGTAACTACCTTTTAATGACAAAAAAGTTGGGTTATAATATTTTTTCTATTTTGCGTCAATAATAGCGCTATTTTTAAACTTGCTACTGTATCGAAATGAGCTCATTCCGATACTTGTGTAAGAATGGAAAATGTAGTATTTTTTTTCCCTAACGTTGGTATTGATTTTGACGAGTGTCAAAAATCGTAAACAAAATCAACAAAATGGGGTTAGGGGGGGTAAGATGGGCCCCTTAAGAAAAAAATGCTCATAATCTAACTTTATTTTACTCGTTTCACTGTTTTTTAGTCCCTTGACATATATTACGTGTTAATATGTAGCGTCCGTTGAACAATAAAAATTTTAAAATGTGGGGCACGATGGGCCCCCTTAAAAAATTGACTATTGTCGTTTTATTATTTAGTTTTATTTTAATTAACATGATACTGAAGTTAACAGACATTAGACAATTTTTATGATTTTACTCAACAAATAAATAATTGTAAAAATTAAAATTAAAAAAAAATACAGGGGGCCCATCTTGCCCCCATATGTTTATAGATACCAAAAATTTTAGGGGGCCCATCTTGCCCCCCTTCCCCTAAATAGTAATTTTTGATACCATATACGACCACTAATACATCAATCAATCAAATCAAACAATGTTCAATTGTTATATCAGTAACACCAACTCCCACCAATTTCCCTAAATTTCAAATCTTACAAATTTTTTTGTAAAAACGGACACAAAGTAGGCAAAATAGAAAAAATAGTATAAAAAACTCGTGTCAGAAGTCGTATATTGTCGACTTCTGACACTTGTTTTTTAATATACTATTTAAAAATTTCCCGGTGACCTGAAATAAAATGTAATTTCTAAATAGGTATTATTATTTACTTGTAATTTATACTTGTCAAAACGTCAGAAAGACTTCAAGTTTATTTATATAAATATATAATGTATATGTATAAAATTTACTACAGAATAATTTTTTGCAGGTCGCCAAATCCGATGTATTATCCACCGGCACCGGGCTATCCGCAACACATGCCACCTCCTCCACCGCCACATCAACACGCACCCCCGATGCCGCCGTTAAGTCAACCACCAACCGGTCCACCGCCATCATCGATAGCTGTCAGCCAAAATCAAAACTCACAATACCATCGATCATTAGTACAACGACAACAATCATCACCTCGACATTTACCACCACCACCACCACTGCCGCCTCAACAGCCATCGTCTTCAAATCAACGGATGCCACTAGTGGCACGACAAAACAATTTGAATCATCCGAGACAATCGATGCCGCCTGCAGCAACGGCTCGACCTAGAGTGCCACCGGGTCTGCGACCCAGAGGAAGTGTACCAGGCACAGCCATACGAAGCATGAGGCCTAAAGTACCTCTAATGCAACAGAACGGTCCAAATCGCAATCAACCACCACAACAACAACAACCACCGTCAATTAAACGCAACTCGGAACAACCTCCACCGGTCCAAATAAAACGCAAGAAATTCGATGTACTAACACCGGATAAAGATGATGATGATTGTCAAGTTATCTGTATGCAACCGAATAATAAGGATGGGGGCTTACCGCAAATTCAGAGCGTTCAGGTATGTTGTGCTGTTCGATTTTCGTTTATCATTAGCTATAATCAAATATATATTTACAGGGTGGCACCCCGGAACCGCAAGAAAGTAACGTAATGCATCTATCCGATTCGATAACTTTATCCGTTCGTAATCCACAACCAAGGGCGCAAAGTCCGAAGAAATCGGACGCTAAAGTTGTTGCGAATATTTTAGCAACACGCGGTATCACAGTAACCGCAACGCCTAAAGCTAAGGAGAAAGGCGATCCGAAGTCAAATAATTCGCCATCATTGCCGAGTGCGTTGAATTTAAATGGAGTCAGTATTATACCGTCAGCAAAAAATAATTCTAAAGTAAATCTACGATAATTATCAATTTTTTTAATTAATAATATAATAACTTTTAGTCATCATCGAACAGTACAGAATCTCAACTACCAACCGTTGACTTAACTGATGATAGTCCAGTTCCGCGCCCGCCACCACCGCCGAAATCCAATAATTCCCTACCACAACAACAGCAGCAACAGCAACAACAACAAAAATCCAATTCAAAATCGAACAGTTTACCATTTAAATGCGATTTGTGTCCGGCACAGTATCCAAATTGTCTCGGTTTAACCAAACACCGTCAAAACTACCATAAAGCAAACAATAATCAGGGCGACATCGGTATACCGTTGATCAATTTGAAACAACCGGGAATTTTCCAGAAATTAGCCTCTCTGGGTATTTACAATTATATCCCGTTACCGGCGTCAGGTGCCGATGGTACGTTTGCATTTCCAATCATACATAGTCGTAGTGGTAATGCGGCCGGTTTGGGTGCTAACACAATGTTAACATTGGGTCCTATACGGTATATACCGAAGCCTGCAGTGAATGGTGTCCAAAATAAACAAAATCAAAAGTGAATTAAATTAAAAGTTACTTAATCTTATTGTATATAGAAAGGGATGAACTGTAATATGTTTTTGTGATATGATAGTGTTACAAGACTTTTTCTATTATCCGATATAATTATTAGACTGACTAGTTATAGAATGTTCGTGCAAGAATTATTTAATTTCGTTACAAAAAAAAAACAGTAAATATTTGAATGTTAACTTAGTTGAAAGCGTTGTACAATTCATATTATTTGTGATAAATAAAGTATTTTTTTCTATAAAGCTGCAAAATGCAGGCGTCGAAATCATCAGATAATTACAGTAGAAGTTTCTAAACGCAATTGAAAAAGTGGCTTCTCTTTCGATATACAAGGTAGGCATTACAACTAAGCTCGTTTTAAAAAAAAATTGAAAGTACATGGAACGCTGCGCGTTAGAAGTGAAACTCCTTAGGTTAGAGATTAAGTTCATTTTTTTATTGGTTTATTTTTTTTCTGTCGTTGCCTGAAGGCTCGATTTTTTTCTACAGTTGTCTTTTTCTGCATTTCACTTATCTCTAATAGGCGGATATCAGCTCTAAAATGGAGCGAGACAAATTCTAGTCTACTGACAAATTCGTATAGAGCGTATTGGCCACAGCCGTTGTACCGGCATAGTCTTATCTTTTCTTGTGAAACGTAGAGAAGCAGTGATCCAGTTGAACTGCTGCCGTGACGTTATGACGTTACGGCGAAGAAACAGGTGCCTAGTTATACCGAAATTCTATGAAATTCTGGTCGTTCTCTCTCATTCTAAAGAAAAAATTACTACCCATACGTGCCTAAAGAAGTTTCACTTCAAAAATTCTTCACCTGTGACGACACAGAAAGTATTGACACTGAAATGGAGTTGTAAATGCAATCCGCTCTCGTTTATTAAAAACTTGCTTTCTTAGGAGAAGAACCGTTTCTTCTAGAGGGCTTAATCAAAGACCCAGTATTGATTGGCCTTGTTATGGTACTGACGATGAGAAATATTTTAATGCTCAGAATCCAGCACTCCTGCGGCAGCGTAAATTCGTGAAAATTGTGATCTCTCCCTGCAATCAAAGCCTCTTGCTTTCTCATTTTGATGGAGTACCACTTTTAACTTATCAACATTCGAATACCTTACCTTATCGTCCTAGAATTAAAGAATTGGGATGATCGAAAAACGCTTTTTGAGACAGTTTTGAGAAGACACTCCTTAGCAGCTCCAAAGCCGCCTATATGAACTGCAAATGCGCAATGATTTAATTCAGTATGAAGAATCTCTTGGGGTCGTGGGCGCTAATCTAGAAGAACAGAAGTTGGAAAAGCGACTTCACGCTATGGAGCCACAGATGAACTTTGCTTTGAGGAAAGACTTATGCAAAAGAGGGCTTAACTTAATGCTGCAATAAGACTCAAAACTTAGCATATAATTAATGTAAAACGACATCTAGATGTTTTATTTCCTGTTTCGATTTCAATTAATGCAGAAAAGGGGCTTAGTTATTTGTAGGTCAATACCTTTATATATAAAAGACTACTTTATATTTGCTACCAGGGCGAGCCCGAGGATACAACAAAGCAAGCAGTTGCCCGGAGCAGCATAATTTTAGAGGCGGCATTTTAACGAATATTAGTTAAAAAAATAGAACAGACTTAACTTTTTGTCTAAAGCATCAGAAAAACATGTGCCAGCCCTGTTTTCTACTCTTTTCGATTTTTTTATAATTATAGTCCATCCAAAAATTAAGTATAAAATTTCAAATGACAGAAATGCAGCTAACCTACGCAACGAAAAATAGTCCCTGTATTAAGACCCCAAAATTTTGATACTTTATTGTATTAAAGTGAAAATTGATTCGTAAAGAAATATAAAATATCGAACTTCTTGGTTAATATAAAAAAAATACCACCAAATTATGTAAACAAATGCGTAGGGTTTTATTCAAACAGGAGTGCCACAATATAATATAATTTTTCTTTCATGCAAACATGTAAATGTTAGGAACTTTTCAAACATTAAGTTTCCTATAACCTTCCATCTGTACTTTGAAATTTTATACTTAATTTTTGGACAGAGTATAGTTGACTACCGATAGGGACACTTGGATGGTCAACGTTTGTCGTCTCGATATATCGAGAAAATACAACCGTCCGCCAAGTACTTCTGCCCCTACGTGATCAGCACGGACTTTACGTTCTTAGGAGATTCGTCCAATGTACCTAGGTACTTATTTGTGATGCCTTTCTTGTATATATGTCTGTTATTGTCACTGTAGCTGACTGTAGCCACAACTAAGATAATATGTTATTTTAGCCACAACACTAAAAAAGTGTGGTTATGTTTTATTAAACTCAAATTTGATTTGTTATTTAAAATTAACTAAAAACCATGTCCAAGGCAGCATCTCGATTGAAAAATCTCAAAAAAACTGTCGAAAAAGTCAAACACGGTAAATTACGCACAAATATACCGGCTGGATTGGCAGCAGCCGGCCCACCACTTGGCCCAATGTTAGGACAGGTTATCTCTCAATTTTACTGGATTCTTACAGAACTATTAACATTAAACATTTCCAGAGAGGCATAAATATTGCAGCATTCTGTAAAGATTTCAATGAACGTACGAAAGATATCAAACCGGGCGTACCGCTACCAACGCGCGTCACAATCAATCCGGACCGCAGTTATCAGTTGACCATCAACAAACCACCGGTTGTGTTCTTTCTAAAACAAGCAGCGGGCATCCAACGAGCAGCAATGCATCCAGGTTGATTTCCATACAAAACTATATAATTAGTATAACAAAAATAAAAACAATATTGCAGGAAATGAGATTGCTGGAAAGGTTACATTAAAGCATGTGTACGAAATTGCACAAATTAAACGTACCGATCCAACACTGGTGACAACGCCGTTGCAGCACATCTGTCAGATGATTGTTGGCATTGCTAAATCCTGCGGTATTGAGGTTGTACGCGATTTAGATGCGGACGAATATGGACAATTTCTAATTGAACGTAAAGCAATAGAAGAACAACAAAAGAAGGAGTTGCAAGAGAAACGGGAAGCGAAAATGTTACGAACTGGTTGAATTGTTTTACATCTATTAGTAATTCTTATGTAAATATCACAAGTATAAAGAATAGAATTTGTATTAATGTTGTATGAAGCTTGGTGGTTTGATTACAGAAATTCGAATCGCATAGACAAAAATCGATTTTATAAGGTTTTTGTTTCGGATCCAACAATCTCCAAACACATCCGAATTTCATTTGATTACCATTCAAATCGTTCGGACCACTACAGCCACGCAACGTTTCTGTGTGTCCAGCAAAATACTTAATTTGTTTGAAACAGTACGTTTCTGCAAATTGAATTTCTATTAAAACTTGCACGATTTGTTGCGGTAAGATTACTCTGATACGGCGGACAGATAAACATAAACTCCAATCTTTCGTCGGGTCTTGCTAATTTGAAAAGATGTTGATTACACAATTGCGAATTATTCGAACTGATCGCAGAACATTGATAACAAGACAACGTTTTAATTGCGCTTAAATTCGGCTCAAATTCGTACGCTAAACTGTTTGTTATGATAACAAATAGAAGAATAGATGACATTTTGTGTCAATTATGATTTTATTTTTGTATAATATTGGGGCATTTGTACAAATTGTTCGACGAAATAATCACGCAAACACGTTGGAGATAATTTGAATAGAATATGATAGAGTTTATAACGTAACGGTTCCGTTTTATAAACAGCTTTTGGAGAATTATTCAACAGTGCATCCTCGAAATTCCCATACAATTTATCATCAATCAATTTCTGTAAATCCGATTGTATTGGAATTTTCAATAGATATTCATTGTAGCGTTCGAAATAATCATCATAGAATTCGTGTTGTTCTTGTGTAAAATTCGTTCTCATTTCTGTAGCGTTTTGTGAATGATTTATTAGGATATTCGATTGTAGAAGAAACGATCCGGGTATCATTTGTACGATTTTAACACCGTATTTGGCTTGTTCGACACGTAAACCATCACTGAAGGCGGCTATTGCCGATTTGGTGGCACCATAAACTGACAATCCTGGAAGACACGCGGCGGCACAATGACTAGTGACGTTGATCAGGCGACCTGGAAGATTTTCACACGTTAATCGGAAATTGTGTACGCATTGCGGATGGTAACAACCCTAGGGCAGGGGTTCATGAGCAGTCAGGAGCCGGAAAAGCGGTTTTCAAGAATTTTTCCTTGTAGAAGTTTTCGAGTATCAATTTCTTAAAATAATAGTTTTTGATGCTGCTCTAATCCATTTACTGGAGTTCTTACAAAAGAACTTGCAAATCGCGAAAAAATGAAAAACTGGCAATAACTTGGAAACAAAAAACATAGCAAAAATCTAATTACACCACTTGACTCGCTTCTAAGAGCAGGCCGCAAATGTGCTCTCAATTGTTTTATATCGTCCCTGTAAAACCGATTTTTTGAAACTCCTGACTGTGAATAATCCTTTAATGGGGGCCGTGGGTTAAATAATATTAAAAACACCCTGCCCTTGGGGTATCAAATTTGGCAGTCCGCCTGCAAATAATAACCGTTGGATTTCCGTAAGAGCGGAATACAAGCTTTAGAGAACCGTATAGTTCCAATGAGATTCACTTCGATTTGTTTCATTATTAAATTATCAGTCAACCATTCGAATTCGCCGAAGACCATAACGCCTGCATTATTCACAACGGCGCACAATTCTGAAAAAAGCACCCAATTTCATTACAAAAACTCTAAAAAATACTCCAAACTTACCATAATCGTTTCGAAGGTATTGTTGGAGTTTCGCCACAGCAGCTGTGATAGTTTCGCTCTTCGTCAAATCTAAATAGACTTGAATAAGATCGGGATATTTGTCGCGAATATCCAAGGCACCAGGTGATTGTAGATTCAAAAAACCGGCAAACACAGTGAAACCCATTTCGCAAGTATGGCATGCTAACGAATAACCCAGACCTGAATCACAACCGGTGATTAAAACGATCTGTTGATTTGATGGTTGATTTCTATTATCCATGATAGCAGCGAAATATTCAATATTATTACGGCACACATAAACCAAACTGCCAACGGTTAAACTAACAACGGATAGTGTGCGTAATAGTTGATTTGTACTGTAACTCTGTTGTATCAGGATACTTAAACCAAAAATACCAGCCCCAAAAGCCATGTGAATCTCGTTGATTATTTCGAATAGTGTTAGGCTAAGTTTTGATAAGACACTCATTTTGATTACTGGTCGGTTATGATAATCTCAACGAATCTCGATTGAATTTATGCGTTTTTCCAATAAATTTCGGTTCATTAATGTGAATTTATTCCAATATAAATTTAAAAACAGATGTAAATAAATTTTGTTTTTTTTGAATAAAACATCAATATATAAATAGATAGCTGTCAATCATTACGACAAGCTGACTAATCAATATTTAATTTGTGGAAATTCTCGATAAAAATTTCACTAATAATTATTCAAAATTGTCGATTTTTAATTTTGAAATTGTGTAATTATGTAAATTACTTAATAAATAATTAGGTTATGTTATGACAGGTTGGCCAAACAATTTTTTTCAATTATCAAAATCCCCAGTAGCTCACACATTTCTAATGCCGCGTTCACACCGACCTGTTTTTTTACAAACTTACAAAGCAGAGCCGGAAGTCTAATTGCTTCACTTTAAATAATCTGATTTTTATTTCGAGCAACGAGTTTTTCTGATCATCAAAATAATTTTATCACAGGTTAGTCAAAGCATCTTCTTATTATATTAAAAAAAAAATGTATACAGCATAGGCCGATCAAATAAGTGCACAGAAAAAACTTCGTTATCGTCCATTAATAAATGTTCTACATGAGTCAAATAAAATAGAGTAAAAACAGGAAGAGATAGGTAATAGAACGAAGTTAAGCAAGTCCTAACCATCTTCAGTCGTTTTAGGTTCAATTTATCTGAAGTTGCAAAGTCCTGACTTAAAATTGGATTTGCATTAAATAAGTCTTTTGTTACTAATATATAAGAATCAATTCGCTTTGCCATGACTTAAGTCTTCCTTTTTTTTATGAAAGTGAACCTCATGTAATGTGACAATAAATCCCGTTTTCAAAGTCTCAGACCAAGCTTAAGCTGTCATTAAGAAATCGAAGGTGAATCGGGCCTTTTAAGATTATTGTATACCTGCTGGTGTTTTATAGAAATAGCTGTAATGTATCGGAGAATGTAGATGAAACATAAAAAATGTCTATTTGTAGTACACTTCTGTCACCACTTGCAAAAATATTGGTGGCTACATTATGGATAAGTCGATCCCAGTCAAAATAATCGGAGATATACGATAATAATCGTGTAGGCGGTAATATTGAATAAATTCGTTCTTTTATAGGTCGTCTCATGCAACTTAGCAGTTTGAGGGTGTGGCCTATGCATGTTGAACATGAGCGAGAGAAATCGAAAGAGATCAGTATAATGATGATAGACTTTGAACTTTCCCCCTTTTCAGCTAGTTAAAGAGGACCCTTAAATTATCCTTAAATTACCTTCAGATTTCGCTTAAATTACTCTTAAATATTTCTTTTGTATCTTTTTAAGTTTTTTATCGTTATTTGTACAAATAATTACCTAATTCAGACGAATTTAAGAAACTATTTTTATGTGAGTTCACTTCAAAACCAAATTGTGTAATCAGGGTTGCCAGATGAAATTTTAATAAATCCCCAGTGGATCCTCCAAAAAATTCATAATTGATATTTTTAATTCTGTATTTTTATTTTTACAATTAATTATTGAATATTCAATAAACGGATGGTCCTTTTAACCCCTCATTGTATAAGAAATTTCCAAAAAGTTTGCCCCCATATTTTTCTGAAGCTTTGAAGATTTGCCCCCAGGGGCCCACTTTGCCCCTCCCTCCCCAACTTCGAGTTTTCGTCAGTTAATCTTTATCAAAAATTTCCTTATTGAATCTTATAAAACTTTTATCAGAAAATAGTGTACCTTTGTCCTCGAAATTCCTTATTTAATCTTTTAAAATTGGAAAAATAAAGATTCTTTGAGATTTCTTATAAAAAATGATAACTATGTTTCAGTATCCTATGTACACGGAATTTCTCGTTCACACTTATAAATTCTACTAATTTGCAAAGTGAAAATTCTACTTCATTCTCATACATCTCCAGCAGTATTATCTTATAAAATCTTGCAACTTACTAAATCTTAAACATTCTCATAGTGACCTTGGTCACAACTGATAAATTCTTACAAAATCTCTATCAGAAAATTTTTTCGTTCTTATACATATTGTTCAAACTGATAAATTCTGTTAGAAAATTCTTGATATTTTTTAAGAATTTATCAGACCTTTTCCATAGGGATCATCTATAGTGGATTCATGGACGAAAAGATTACTGGATTTGACAGACTTGTCGTTAAACAAAGTACGTAATATCAGTATAATAGGAAAGATAAATATGTAAACAAAGAAATCGCCAGAAATGTCACTAGAGTCATGAGTACCAACCGAAATCTAGTAATCCGTGTATTTACTATATTACATAAGTGGTATAAAAATTCTTAAATCTCATTTATAGAGCTGGAAGACGATAAAACACAAAGTGCTAACTTTCCAAAGAAATTTTAGGTCACTTTAGAATTTTTTAAAGCTATATAGGTTAATTTACAGTTTGTTACAATGCTTTTACTTCTTCTAATCTAAATATTCCGCAAAGGCCGAAAACTCAAAATTAAGATTATTTACGATTACGCCTTAATATCACTATTTGGTTAGGCCAACTCTATTTTAGATTTCTATAAAATTTTAAATTAACGCGCCTAAAAATGTTCACGCTGTAGAAATGGACTGTTTGTACTATTCGGATTTGATTGGACTATGTTATCAATTTCAACTAATGACGTAGAGTCTAATAATTTTGGGTCATTGATTCTAACCAATCAGAAAATTTGTTTAGTCGGCAATTTATTGGTGGTGAAAATTTTTTTTCCGCAAAAATTTCAAACATAACCTATATTTTTTATTTTTGTTTAATTTTGTTTGATTGTAGTGATAATTAGAGAAAGAATGCGTCTTAAAATTTCGAATATTGGGGGGAAAACGTTGTTAATATTATCGTCAGGCAATCATGTTCTTGGACGATCTTCACAATTAGAGGTATGTATAAAAGACGATGTTTACTTTCGATAATAATTTCGAATTGTTTACAGTGTAAAGATAAACGAATCTCTCGTAATCATGCTACTATAACCATCGACAACAATGAAGCAATCTTATCGGCGGTAATTCTGATTAATTGCAATAATTAATTAATCGCTAATTCTTTGTTTTTGATTGATAGACTCACATAAATCCGACTTATTATAAGGGGGCAGGAAGTAATCATATGGTGACTTTAAAAGAACCAACAGAAATGCAATTACAAAGTGGTGATAAGTTCGGTTTTCTAGCCGACAACTATTGGTATAAAGTTGAATTGATAATGGATTTTGATGAGACAACATCAACTGACAGTTTAACGAATCAGTCGAGACATGAGGCGAAACGATGTACAGATGATAAAGAAACCGGACACAATAATGGTAGTTTAGCGAAACGGCCAAAACCCAACGAACTAGAAACAACACTTGATGAGTCTTTTCAGTTTGTCTGTACAGCAATCGTCCCAGAACACAACAACGAAACAACAGTTGACCCCAACGAAGCAACTGATATCGGCAACAACGAAATAACAGTTGATCCCAACGAAGCGACTGATATCGGCAACAACGAAGTAACAGTTGATCCCAACGAAGCGGCTGATACCATAATAAAATCTGAAGAAGTTCTCCGTGATCCAACACTAGATATTATAGATGATAATAAAGAAGGAATTATAGACAGTGTGTCGGAACAGACAACTGTACCTGATAATAATCAACCGAGTACATCTAGTGATAATAAACAGCAAATAGTGCGCCGTGAACGTTGCTGGTACGGTGCTAACTGTTACAGGTAACTCTATTATTGACGTGTGGAAACTTGATAATAAATCGAAATGTTTCAGGAAAAATCCAGCACATCTACAAGAATTCTCGCATCCAGACAATCCGGATTATGCCAGTGATCCGGACGATGATCGTCCAGCTTGCGTGTACGGTGCTCAATGTTATCGACGCAATAGATTACATCGGCAAGACTATAAACATCCAACTGGTCCTATGCCAAGACACAGTAAGAAATTACAAATCATTTATAATAATTGTACGATTTGTCAGCATTGCAAAAAGAAATGTCATTGCTATAGTGATTATAGCGATTCTGATTAGTTTTTCTCTTATAACTGTGTTCAAAATTTCATATTTTTCTAATAATTAACCAATAAACGTTACTTTTGTACGATTCTAAGTAGTTTTATTTGATTGTATTACAGTGTTGAAACGCAAGCGGACAACAAAGGCTAAAAAACCAAAGAAACCGCAAGATTCGGATGAACTATCTGATGATAATGATTACGATTTTGATGATCCGTTTATTGATGATAGTGATGAGTATCAGGAAAGCTCAGATGATACAGAAGATGATGATCCCGATTGGGATGATTCGGGGAAAGTTGAGGAAGACAGCGAAGACGTTAAGGAGCTGGTGAAGGAAGCCAAACGTTTCACCAAAGACTTTAAATAGCGTATTTTTGGCCGGAGTCTATTTTTTTGAAGAATTTCATACGTATTTTGTACTTCTATTGTAGTTTTTAAGAGTAATTTCGTTAATTTTAAAAATTAATCCAAGAATAGTTTAAGTGTCTTCTATAGTAGTTCATATGCATTATCTTTATAATTTACAATTTCCCAACTTTTCAACTAAATAATATTTTTCTAGTGTATGAATAATATAATTTTTTACAGTTTTTCTTGTTGTATTTGTAGAATCCGCGCTAATTTTTAAATTTTCCAAAATAGTTCAAATGTTCAAAGTAGTTTATGTGTGAGATTTGAGGTTATGTCATTTTCTGATTTGTCTATTTCTCCGTTTCCATCGAAAATGTGAATGAAAAATTGGCGAAAATCATGGAAAAACATTGGAGTTATTTCCTATTTATGTTATGGCTAACATATTTGATTGTATCGTCAATACTTTTATTCTCCAAAGGTTTCCTATTGAGCCGTGTAACACAAGAACAGAATTCATCGTGTGTACGGATTAATCAGCCGTTATGTAACAATTCCAACGACAATGAGGCTTGTTACGATATCTACGAGAATTTCCACGAATTGCCAAATATATGCTTGCCGCAAAAGGCACGAATCGTCCTCTTAATTGTGGACGCGCTACGTTACGATTTTACCATTTATAATCGACAATTACACGATCCGTTATCGTATCAAAACAAATTACCGATTATCGATGAATTACAACATGAACAACCGGAATTCACGCGTTTATATCAATTTGTTGCTGATCCACCGACGACAACGATGCAGCGTTTGAAAGCTTTAACCACTGGCAGTCTGCCGACGTTTATTGATGCCGGTTCAAATTTCGCTACACCTGAAATCAACGAAGACAATCTCATCGATCAGGTGATTTATTAGAGAAACATTATTCTTGGTGCTAATGATAATTTTTGTAGATTTTGCACAATAATCGCAGTACCGTGTTTATGGGCGACGATACGTGGACGGGTTTGTTTCCGAATCGTTTCACGCGCCAGTTTCCCTACCCATCGTTCAATGTCTGGGATCTGGATACCGTCGATGATGGTGTACGTGATCATCTATTCACCGAATTGACGAATCCCGATTGGAGTCTGTTGATCGGTCATTTCTTGGGCGTGGATCATTGTGGACACCGGTACGGTCCGAATCATCCGGAAATGTCGCGTAAACTGACCGAAATCAACGATGTCATCACGTAATCATCTCAAATAATCACCAAATCTACTATACATCGAGCTATTGCAGGAATGTGACGCGATTAATGGATGATAATACGGTTCTATTGGTGATTGGTGATCACGGTATGACCGCAAATGGTGATCACGGTGGCGAGAGTCCTGACGAAATACATGCAGCAATGTTCGTCTATTCGAAACTACCACTATTTCAATTCAACGAATGGAATCGGACGCGAATCGTAAAACAAATCGGAATTGTGCCGACAATTGCCACGATACTGGGCATACCGGTGCCGTTCTCAAATCTCGGCACTTTAATCGTTGATAGTGTGCCGATGATCGGTGATAATTGGCGAATTCTCTTATTTTCGTTGTGGTCGAACGTTGAACAAATGATGAATTATATCCGCGAATATTCGAAATTGGATCCGGATACATTTCATGTGGACGATTTCGAAGAGAAATTCCAAGTGTTGGCGATCAAATTACGGACGATTTCAACGAAAATCGAATTCGATTCGTTTTACGATGAATGTAGTGAATTTTTGTCGAGTTTACGGCAAAATTGCGAGAATGTTTGGATCAAATTCGATTCGTTCTCAATGACACGCGGTTTATTATTTCTATTCTTATCCGTATTCTTCGTTTATATGATAACTGATGGGATTCCGATTAATCGTCTACCAGAAATCTTCAACAGTTCATTTTTGTACTGTTCGTATATTATTATGGTGATAGCAGCGGTTTTTTCGATAATTCTCTATTATTACGAGATTGTCAACAATTTGATTTCGACGATATTCTTCTCGACCGGTCTAGTTTCGCAATTTATGCTCGTCATGTTGGTTGTACAAAATTGGGAATTGATCAGTTTGTCGTGGTATGAACGGAGCCGTAAAGAACGCTTCTCCAATATTTTGACACGTTTATTATTGATCTTCAATTTGTGCAGTCTATTTTCCAATAGTTTTATAATGGAAGAATCGTACATGTTATTGTTTCTTTTAAATACTGTCATCATTGTCGGCGGTTTGAATATTTTCCAATTAAACAATAAGAAACGATTCGATTACAAACCGAAGATCAAACTGATTCTATTGGCTTTGATTGTGGCAACATTTGTGCGTTGTTCAATGCTATTCTGGCAATGCCGTGAAGAGCAACAGTGGTGTTTCGAGATATTCGCCAATTTCAAATTGATCACATCGAAAACTGAAACGACCAAATTGCAATGGTTGCTAACGGTGATTTGTTTAGGATTGTTTGTAACGTTTACAAAGATTTGGTTGCGTAATTGTGGCAATTTGAACGGTTACTCGTTCACGGTAACACTATTCAAGTATATACCGACAGTTTTAGTTGTCTGCATCAGTGGATATTGGGTATTGAATCGTTTGCCAGTTAATGCAAGGAACAAACTAATAAAATCGTGGCAGATCAATTTATTAGTTTGGATCGTGTATTTTTGTACAATTTTCAGTATTATTGTAACAATTATCAAACCATTATGTATTTACATTTTCAATGATAAGAAAAATGTTGCTACAACCGAACCAAATTCGATACCGCAACTATTTAGACGTGTTAAAAGTCTGATTAATCAACCGCAAGAAACGGAACAAATACCGGTGATTTGTGGACTAGGCACCGTTTACAGTTCAATCTATATTATTGTCAGTGTTTATCTGACAATGTTGATTGTATTGCTGCAAGGCGATGCTGTAGCACCATCCTCGATCATCATGTACTTTACGTCGTGTTTTATTATTGTAATCTCATCGATTATACGGTTAGAAAAAGCGGAAACTATCGGTAATAATTATCTTTTAATTACGAACTATTTAATTGTTGTCAATTTTAGATGGTTTATTTGAAGTGCCGAATATCTATATTTTGAGTTGGATGATACTGTCGCATTATTTCTTCTACGGTACCGGTCACCAACCATCATTCCCGAATATCTCATGGAATGCTGGTTTTGTTGGTATCACCGATATTTCGATACAACTACTACCGGCCATACTAATATTAATCCATACATTTGCATCGTATATTTTGATCGGTTTCCTTCTACCATTATTAATAATTGTACCATTCACTGTTGCTATAATGTTGCCATCTTTTATCAAACGGACCGTATTGAATGCTGATAGTTTACGTGGTGAAGTCGTATTGTATGAGAAAGAATCATTATTTATTACAGCAATATTTACAATGTGTTGTAAATATATCATGTGTCATGCTATTCGAGTAAGTTTCTGTTGATTAATTATTTAATAGGAACGATTGATTGTTTTTTTCCAATGTTATGGATAGGTGTTTGCGAGTATGTTGGCTGCCACTATATTATGCCGACATTTGATGGTTTGGAATATATTTGCACCGAAATTTATATTTGAATCCATTGGCATGTTTATCACATTATTTATTGTTAATTTCAGTTATTTATTATTGATACGTGTCAAATATAAAATGGAAAGACTTATTGTGCAATTGAACAGAAAATATAGTTAATCAAGTTAGAGTATTTGTGTTTGTTTTCTGGCCTTCACAGCCTTTGGACATTGTCCTGTTTTCGTCGAGCATGTAACGCTGCCCCTAGAGAATTCGAAGGGACTTGAAACGAGAAACTGGTGTAGGAATACCACTCAAAAGAAAGTACTTATAATAAAGGCGACTGCCCGATTTAAAAGGAGCCTCAAGTAAAAGATCTGTCTAAATGCCCAGCCTCTGGATAAATTCTAGTAGAGCAAATTTCGTATCGATTTTATGGCCTGATGACTTAATGATCTCTAGAATTCCTGCAATAATTTAACAAAGAATCTTGAATCACTAGCAAATACACAACTAGTTGTAAATTACCATAGGCCTATATATACAGGGTGTTTTCTCTAAGTGGCAAGAGAAATAAAAGTCCCAAGAACGTGTACAGTTGCGGATATAAGAAGGACCGAAGACCCTATAAAGTTTCTAGATAATCGGGAAATATGGAAAATTTAACCCAAGTGTCAATTATCCGTACATCAAAGCAACTACCACCACAAGAATGCTCTCGATACATGAAATTCGAATATGTTTTTTTAATTAATTAATCTCCTCAATTTCAGTCAAAAAAACTGCAATGTTGCAAACGTACAGTTGCGATCAAAAAATTTCGAACATCATTTTTTTTGACGCCTAAATATGTTTAATCTGGGCCAAGCATTACTGTTATAATTACTGTTTTAAATGTCGAAATTAATGACTTTTTGTATATAAAACATTAAAGGCTGTCCTACACCTACTGACAATTAGATGTCCTTGATGTTCGAAATTTTTTTATCGCAACTGTATGCAATCAGATGTTGGTATACATTGCCGGCACAACAAGTGATTGCGCAAGATTGTTGAGGCAGTAGAAATGGATTATTATCACTTGTTATTTACGATTGTTGAAAACGTATATAGAAAATGTTCAAAAAAATTAGTGTTCGAAAAATTAGATTAATAATAAGTAACGTAATCATTTGAAATGCTTTAGAGATTAAAGAGGGTTTTTTTGTTTATTCTTTGACCTCCACCCCCAAAGATCATGTCACAGTATCTTTATATCAGTGATTCTTAACCTTTTAGCATAGAGTAAATACTTTTAGTAATGAGGGACCGCTTGACTAAATTTTTGTCTTGCTACGGACCACCAACTGTTTGGTGGTAATATAAATTATTATAAGGTTGTTCTATAAATAAAATACGTATAAAATTATTTGAAACGCGTCGTCGTCGCCGTCGATTCGTCATTTATTTAATAATTTCAGAATGACTTCCCGGACCACTTTGGGTGCTTTTAGGGACCACCCACCGGTTAAGAACCACTGCTTTAGATGATTTTTTTATACATTTAAGGCCATGGTAGCCCTTTCTATCCAAGAAAACCTATTTTTATAGACTGTATCTTATTTTTCAAGGATCTACTGAGTATCTCAGCTTAAAGTGTAACACTGGGAAGCACAAATATAGGAATACCGGTCGAAAAAAGTCCTCACAATAAGCTCATTGTAAGTCAAGAATAACTAGCATGGACCTTACGAGCCTTCAATAAGGAGTTTCACCTAAAGACCGCAATTGTTCTCTTTCTTTTATTCAAAAGCGCTCCGGCTTTTTATTTCGGTATTTGTATCCTCTTTTATGCTTTCACTGCCGATTTCACTTTTTGGACGAATAAAAGCGATTGTAGAATCGGTCCAAATGACTTAAACAATAAATGAGTCTGAGTGAATTGAGAACGGTCTGTGTTTCGGTAGCGAGTACCGTAAGGATGCGCCTTTGTACAAATCATTTTCAACCTCGCAAGTTTCTTGAAGGGATCTACGATAAGGTTTTTGTTCAGTATTCACTGAAAAGGCTTTAGGAACACTTTTATTTCATCCATATATAATATGGACTAGTGGTCCCTAAAAAAAGAGCGTTAGGCTCCCTTTGCAAAACTGTGGCTTATCACATTTTCATTATTCTGCCGAGCTTAAATAATTGTTTCATAAGCTTATCAGAACTGCAATTAATACTAAGATGAAAGAGTCAAAGAGAAATTCGACTCATCGAAGGGTTCAAAGTTTCAGCTGAAACTTTGAAAATAGGTTTGCAGATAATTGTGCAACTGAAAAATAAAAGAAAAATTATGTGCCCTTGACTAAGTTTGAGTCTGTTATTCCCGTCTTTGTGCAGTGCATTACAGCCTGCACTAAAGAAGAAAAAGGCACAGAATCTTTGGATTTGACAAAGAATATCTACAGGAAGCCAGGAAAAACTGGATGTTTTGAATCATACAGGCTGCATTTCCCCAAAAATTCAGGTCAAGCTTAATATGATTGGGCATCGGTGCCCTATTATGATCCGGAAAAGACGTAAGGAACCAATCGTGAAGACAAAAGAATTCTGGATAGAGAAGATATTTTAAAGTATCAGTAATATCACCACACCGAAATTTTTCCTAGATATTCCAGAATTTTCCCTAGTTGCCCAGCAGCTGGTTTAACTTGTTTTGTTATAAAGTCGATAAAGTCCATCAAAACATGGATGACACAAAGTCTTTATTGATGATGGTATTACATAAAATATTCGAAAAACAACCGGAAATCGTCGAGAAAATCTTCCAATTAATCCATAATTTCAACAATGGCAAATTGAATGAAAACGAATATGAAAAAGTTGGACAAATCAACAATTAATAATAATAATAATAATAATAATTGTGATGTCATTGTAGATACTGAAGAAGATCTGCGATCTAATGAACGATAAGCTACCATCACAGATCCTAATTTACATGCTAACATTAGTCGATATGCCCCACAATAATCAATCGGAGATTATCGAAAAGATGCGTAAAACTCATGATATTCTCCCGGAAATTAAGTATAATCTAATTTCAAACAAAAACTGATAATTGTTGCACAATTGTTGTAGTGTTAGGCCGCATCTTCTCCAATATTTAAACAGTTCCAACAATAAACAAGCAAATAAACCAATAAAAGATAATTCTCAAGATTCATCAAAATCGTGTAAAGTAAACAAGAGATATCCAGGTAATAATTGCGATCAAAGTTCTAAACAGTGCCGAACTTTGGGGCCCCTCAACGGCGATCCTATAAAAGCTTGATAAACGTTGGGGCTCTAAAGTGCACAAGTACAGCTCTGTTTATGAGCAGATTAAAACAATTTGTAGATAATTCAAGATCTTTGTTGGATATTTGTGCTAATTACGTGATGCGAACTAGAGGCGATTTGAAGCGGTTTTATCGACGCAAACAAGTGAAATCGTGGCGCCTGATCAATTCGAATAAACTAACAGATCAACAATTACAACATTGTTATTGTGTTGTTAAAGATTTAAATAAAAAAATCAAATTATTACGCCACATTGAATCAAACAAAATTACAACGAAATTAATTGAAGAATACACCGATCTGGAATTATTGGCAACAATAAATCAACCAACAGATCCATTTGTAATTACACCCGATTACGAGAACGCCATCAATGATTTAATATTAAATGTAGATTGATTATTTAATAAATTATTGATATTGAAATCAATTTTGAAAATTGCGCCTTCTTTCGGAATGTTGGCAGCATTTTTCTATCTTGTTATTGATTGATGTTGTGATTGGTTTATAACGAATCTTATCGACCAATTACAGTACAGTGTGAATATTTCGAAAAGATGGCTGCGTTGCCGTCACCTACACAGGTATCGGATAGAATTTTTTTTTAATTTTAAATAAGAATTTGTTTAAATTATTTAAATAATTAGCGTTAATTTCAACAAATTGTTTATCGTTAACTAACGGAGAGAGTTGTTTGTAACATTGCGACTAAATTTGGTTTCATGTTGTTGTTAAATGTTGAGTGTTGTCGTTTTTACTCTTATCATTTTCTTTAGTAGACCAGTGGGCGGTGTTTAAAACAATCATAAATTTTTATCAATTAATTTAAATTATTGTCGAGCTATTTAATTGATATAGTAACGACAGGTTAATTTGAACCGAAAAAAAAAATTGGCCTAATTAATCTGAAGACTGTTGCATAATTAGATCGTAATGATCGATATTTTTATTAATTTTCATGTTTTAGGTGGCTGGAAACCACAGTGCCATATATGAAGCCCTTTATAATGTGGTAAGTCCCCCCAAATTACCACCCCCAGCCCTCTTACGAACCCATTTATCAGTAAACTTGACACATGACTGACATGTTTTTTGTGTGTTTGATTGTTTGGAACAAATTTTTGTTGTCCAGGTGGATCCTAAAGGCTTTGGTACGGTGGGTGGTATGGAGGCGGCACGTTTTCTAAAACGTTCCGGTTTAAGTGATGTGATCCTATCGAAAATATGGGATTTATCCGATCCAGGTGGACGTGGTTGTTTGGATAAGGCCGGTATGTTTGTTGCATTGAAATTGGTGGCATTAGTACAAAATGGTAAAGATTTAACAATAATGAATATAAATGTGGATGTACCACCACCGAAAATGGGCGATATACAATTACCGAAACCATCAAAACTACCACCACCATCAGTCACATTGAGTAATACACCATTGATAACGTCATTACCACCATCGGCTTGTGATTGGACAGTTAAACCATCCGAACGAGAGAAATATGATAAATTATTTGATTCATTACAACCAACAAACGGTTTAATACCAGGCAATAAAGTAGGATTTATTTTATTAATTTTGATAATTAAATAGAACTAATTGTTGATGTTGAAGGTGAAGAATGTTTTACTGGAATCGAAGCTACCATTTGACACGCTTGGAAAAATCTGGGATTTGGCTGATCAAGACAAAGATGGAATGCTGGATAGGCACGAATTTATTGCGGTAAATCCCAAAAAACGGTTTTTGAAAAATTTCAGGAATCTGATGAATTGATTCAAAATCGTTTTTTTTTAAATCCCCACTGTTTGCAATTCTCTAAAATTAATTACGTCCAAAACCTAAGATTTCATTCCAACTTATAGGCAATGCATTTGGTATATAAAGCATTGGAAAAGTATGCCATACCAAGTACTTTACCACCAGAATTGATGCCACCGGCAAAACGGAAAGGTTCAACACCGATGGGCCAATCGTTAATCAATCGTAATTTAGATGGTATGAAACCAGAACTACCACCACCACCACCATCTACACAAATTCAACCACAATCACAACCACCACAACAAACAGCACAAGTTCCTCCAATCACAACAACAATAAAACCGGTACAATCAGTACAACCAACAATCCCATGGGTTGTAACGAATGATGAGAAGGCCAAATCGGATGCTTTATTTATTAAAAGCGATATAGATAAAGATGGTTTTGTATCAGGACAGGAGATTAAAGATGTTTTTCTACAATCCGGTGTACCTCAACATATTCTTGCACATATTTGGTAATAATTTCTGATTTATGCGAAAAAAAAAACGAATACAGTTTCTTATTGCATTTGTAAAATTTTAGGGCATTATGTGATATTAAACAAAGTGGGAAATTGAATAATGAACAATTTGCTTTAGCTATGTGGTTGGTAGCTAGATGTTTGAAAGGTATTGACCCACCACCAACTCTAACAGCCGATATGGTACCACCTAGTTTTCGTACAACAAAACCAACAGATGGACTTGTTGTAAGTTATATTAATTTATTTTCTAAACATATTTTCGTGTACGTAACGATTTGTAAAAAATGTAGAGAAATACAAGTAGTATAACAACCATACCAAATAGCATAATATGATGATTGAAAGTGAGTTTTAAACGATTTTCAACAATTAAACGAACAGTTCCAGCTAATTCTTTATTTTGCCAACAACTATAAATGATCGATTTTAAAAATTAGATTTTTTTTTGCCATATGTAATCGCTTACCTGTAAATATTCGTATCGGAAATTTTTGCTTTTTTTATGTGAATTTTATCGGTAATACTAACATAAATTCGTCCATTAGTTGCAGTTTTTATTACTTCAGGTATGACTTTTTTAGAACCAATTTGCCATTCAACCGGTATATCTGAATTTAAATTACTAACAAAATAACGGATAAGTTTTATTATTGTGATTATTATTGGAGCACAATTTATTTGCACAGTAAAAAGAGAAATTGCACATTTATTTGTTTTGCTTATTGATTATAGACACTATAGATTACGAGATAATTAGTTTCTGAAAACTGTTCATCGGTTTTCCGCTTTTCCAATTGAACATTAGTAAATAGACTTTGCGGAAAACTAATTTTCAAGTCAATTTTTTTGAATAATTTCTAAAAAAGTGAAAATATCCGAATAAAAAGGCCTTTCAACGTTTCTTAGACTTGCATTAAGAAACATGCGAAACAGATTATACATTGTCTTCTTTTTTATTTTGTATTTTTTTAGAGAAACTGATTAATGTTGAAATTCATGGACAGATAGACTTTTAGGGCCCTGAGACTAATTATTTCAAAATCCTTTCTTCTAAGAAGGAAAAATTGATATAATTGAAGACTAGTTGCCCTTGTTCAATTAATCAATTATTTTAGAATCATTCCTAAATTAGATAAAAGTGCTTTTTTATTAGCTAAGCGCTTAAGAACTTCAAATACTAATTTCCAAGTCTTCAACTTTAAAAACAATATATTTTCCATATAAATTTCCGTCCGTATTTAACTTCCTTAACGCATGATTTTTCAAATCCTTTCCTAACGCTCGTTTTTGTTGTGTAAGGAGCTGTTGTTGAAAATTGGTTCTAAACGCACGTTCAGTAAATCAGTGTTACAGTTCTATTAGAACAGAGTGTTTCTGTGCTCAACGTGCCAAAATCTAATTTATTTGTTTTGTACGAATATTTTAACTGTGCAATTTGCCTATTTTACTGTTCGTCTGTATTTTTGTTATGTAACGATCAACTGTGACAGTTGCTCATTTCACAATGAATCTTTTGTGCGTGTGTGTGCCTTACTACTTACCCAGGACATGTGATGATTAATTTTTCATCTTTCACACCAAACACAATTTGTCTTACAACAGATGGTTGTGGTTCTGGTGGTCCTTGTATCATTGAATAAATACCAGCTGTATTATTAACACGTTCGATGACATTACCATCTTTATCACGAACTTCAAAGATTACATCATCAGGACAATTAACCTATAGTATATAATATTTATTTTCTATGTGCTATTATTAATGAACAATAATTAATTACTTTGCAATATCCGGACATTACTTCATTGGATCGATTCTGTACTGCTTCTAAAATTCTAATAGAATATGGTAGAATGTGGGATTGACAAGGTATACCATTTTCAAAGATTTTCAATAATTCTAAATCTTCTTGTGGTATTTGTATTGTTGAATTTTGTTTATTTACATCTATTTCTTCGTTATATTTTACAATACAATAACCTAATCGATAACGACGTCCAATGTGATTACATTTACTACAACTAGTCCATGGACCCCATTGTGTATCTATAAATAAGTTAGTATCCTCGATTTGTGTAATTTTCAGTGGATATGGTGGTATTGGTGATGATTCAGGATGGACTTGTCTTAAATTATCATCGTCAGTTTTTAAAATTGTTAAGATATAGGGTGATGACTGTGCTTCACCAATTTCACAACGATATTGTCCACTTTGTTCTAATTGTAAATCATAAATGCTCAATGAACGATCTTGTGGTTGTAATAAAATATTTTCAGTATATTCAATAGGTTCAAATTGATTATTTGTAGGTTTTGCCCATTTCCATTCAATTGAATCGAGTTTAATAATCTCTAAAGGGCTTAAACATAGTTTACATTCAAGACTAAACAAAATTATTGTATATGTTACATAATTTGTAAAATATTTACTTGATTGAATTCGATTCAAAACCAATGATTGCTTCCGGTGTCATTGATAAACTATCAGATAGATCTTGTGCTTTCAAACACTCGTAATAAGCATCCCATTTATCTTGATTCAATTGGCGATATTTCGGATTGATTCCAGGATATTCGGATAGATCATGTCCTAGAAAATGCCAAGTCTTATCTTTTTTAAATTTCTTCATATATGCATCTTTAGCTTTCTTCTTCATTTGTTTGATTCTATCACCAAAGAAAGTGTGCGTTAATTTTAAACACAAAAGCATAATTATTAATTTCATTAAATTCATTTTGACAATTTCTATAATTAATTGTTTAATTGTCATTTATTTTGTTGTAGGAAAACAATAATACACGATATTCAAATCCTGAATTAGATATGATTAGTAAAGATATTGAAGAATTAACAAGGGAGAAATTATCATTAGAGAGTGATATTGCCCAAAAGGAGGCCGATATTAAAATTAAAACTGGTGAAATTAAAAATTTACAAAGTGAATTAGATACATTGGCGGCAACACTTAAACAGTTAGAAAATCAAAAAGGAGAGGCACAAAAAAGACTAAACGATCTTAAAGCACAGGTAATTCCTATTTGTTTTATGTGTTTAAGTGTTTGTTGCGTTATTTTGTTTTGTTTTATTAATCGTTCGGCTTTAGCTTAACTGTTTTGTTGTTATTCGTAAAAGACTAATGCTTGTCAAATTAATTAATTAATTTTACTTTCTTTTTTTATTATTATTATTAATTGTTAAGTCAAGTTATAGGTATTTTTATGATGGCATGCTACATTTTTTTTCTATTATTTTCTTTTTTTTGCAATTATTAGAAGGTAGAAATAGACACAGAAATGGAACAAGTTGATAAAGAAATAGAGGAGGAGAAGATCAAGGTAAATCTTATTTATTTATCTCTTTAATTTCAATTAAATTTTTATTTCTTCTGCAATGCTTGGTGGCGGAAGTTTCTTTGATTAAAGTAGATTTAATTTGTTTTACGTACTTATTTTTAGATCGATTTTAGATGTTATCTAAACGAAACGTATTTGCTTTATTATTATTATTATTATTATTTATTTATGGTTAATTTTTAAAAATATCTTTATAGGTTGATAAATTACGAACACAAGCAACTGAACAAGCGGAAACTGTTGCCCAACAAGAGGCTGAATTGAATACGAAAAAACAACAATTGGAAGGTCTTCGTCAAGAAGAACAACGATTAGAACAACAAAAAATCGAGAGTACTAATAAATTACAAAGTTTAACAACAAGTTTACAAGAAACACAACTCAGTATTAGTCAAGTTAGTTTGATAAATAGATACAAGAATAAAGCCAAAAGTAAGGTTTCCTATTATTTTTCTTTTTGTGGAGATTAAACCATTTATTTTCTGTTATACTTACATCAATTTGAAAGTTGATTTGTCTATTTTTTTATATAATCGCCACTCGATTGATGCATTTTTGAAGACGGTGTAACAATCTTTGTATACCCATGTCATACCTTCTCGTCTTGGAATTTGTGTCGTCTTCCAACCAAATGATCTTTAAACTTAGGGAATAAGTGGTAGTCACTGGGTGCCAAGTCAAAATTACAGGGTAGGTGGGTGATAATAATTTACAGAAGAGCGATGGTATGATGGACGATTTCTGGACGAGCCCCTACTCTTCTAGGTAAAAGATGAGAGTCGACACGTCTTCATGAACTTGGCAGTAAGCTGGGATGACATGGGCATACAAAAGCAGTTACAGCATCTACAAAAATGCATCGATCAGAATAGCGATTATCCCTGAAAAAAGGCAAATAAAAAATGAAGGTTCTTTTTGTATTTAAAAAAAAAATAGGAGACCTTACTTTTGGGATTACGTTTCTATAAAAGAGAAATTTCTAAATCAAATATTTTTATAGGCCAAAGCATTAATAACGCAACTACAGGAACAAACACGACAAATGAACGATGCAATACAGGCATGTGATACGGCAATAGAATCAGGCGATGTTTCTAATGTAGCTGATACAATTTTGAGGATTAAACCCGACTTTAGGGATTCAGAATATAATAAAGTTATAAATAATAGCAGTAAACAGGTATTTTATAAAAACAATTCTTTAATACGTTATGTTATATTTTGTTCTGATTTTAGAATGGTTTTGATGATTCAGGTAATGATCCATTTACAAATAACAATAAACCAAATGGTCCTATAAATTCAGGATTTGGTGATGATCCATTTAAAGATGGTAATTTTATGTTAAATTAAATTATTATTGTTTAAAATGAATGAGTTTCAGATCCCTTTAAAAGTTCAAATGATTTCGGTTCAAATGATCCATTTAATTCGGCGTTTTCTAAATCAAATGTACGTTATTAAGAGTCGATGGATTAATTATAAATAATAATTATTTTTTAAATGTAGGACGATTTTACGTCGGATCCGTTTGGAGGATCAGCTTTTCCGAATGAAACGAAAACGGATCCATTTGATGCTTTTGGTGATTCGAAAAAACCATCAGACACTACCACAACAACTACAACTGAAGTATATTTGTTAAATATATTCTATAACTTGTATATATTGATTTAATATTTTACAAAATAGCCGGATAAAGATCCGTTCGGTTGTGATCCATTTGCTGTACTTCATGCACCGACAAGAGATGGTGCACCACCGCCACGTCCAACTAGTCCTAGTCCAGCATTACCACCGAAAAAGAGTAAACAACCACCACCTAGACCAGCACCACCACGACCTTCACAACCACCAGGATTGAAGAAATCAACACAACAGACTGATGCTTTCGGTAGTAGTGATCCATTCTCATCATCGGGTGGTGGTGGTTTTGCTGATTTTTCAGATTTTGATTCTAAGGTATGTTGGTTTTGATTAAATTAAATTAGTTTTTTTTTTCAAAATTAATCAGAAGTTAATTTAAAATTTCTGAAAAGTGTTTACACCGTAGTTTTGTGACCGATTCTCCTCAAGTTCAATCTCCTGAAATAATCAATTCACAAATCCTGTCTTTTTACCAATTTCCGGTATGTTTTATTACAATTTCATTATTTTTATTATTGTTTTATCTAATTTGGTTTGTTTTTTTTTCTGAAGGTTTAGTTTCTAATTTTAAGGCACCGGATGTCCCGCATGTTTGCACTGCTTTATGGTATTTTTTTGTTCTTTTGAATTTTTGCTAACACAAATTTCAGGTGCTGCTTCGGGACGTGTGCTGTTATTACTAACAAAAATTTCCCCTAACATTTTTCAGCCTTAATAATCTTCAAATCTTCTCTTCAGTTATCCGGTAGCAGTAAGACGATCAATAAGGTAGCTCCACCACCACCTACAACAACAACAACAACTGCTAAATCAACAGCCAGAACAACGACCGCAACAAAAGGAATGGATTTTACTGATGATCCATTCCGTGATTATCGCTATGAAGATCCATTTAATATAACATTTGATGATGACGATGATAACAATAATAATAATAATAAGACATCACAAAAAACAAAAACAGGTAGTTTATCAAATGAACTTGATGCTTTTGGTTTATCATCATCATCAACAGAAAAATTCGATCCATTCGGTTTATTGGATGGTAGACAATCGGTACCATTACCAACAACAAAAACAACAACAACAACAGATCCTTTTGTTAATAATGATAGTATCAATAATAATAACGATAATAATAACGATAATAATAATAATAAGAATTTAAGTGGACGATTGTCAGCTCCAATTACTAAAAATACAAAAGCATTTTTAAGTGAAGACGCCCAATTGGCTTGGGCGGCACGTGAAAGTCTTAAATTGGAAGAGGATAGAAAGAAACGACAATTACAAGAACAGGCTGATCTAGAATTGGCAATTAGTTTAAGTAAAGCGGAAAGTAATAAATAATAAAAATATAAAATAAATTTATTAAAAAATCATATTAATAATAATAACAACAGGAGCTTGACTGTGGTAATTATTGCATTTGTCTAATTAATAAAATAAATAAGCGTTAAGTTGAAATTTATTAGCTTTTGTTTTGTTTAAAGAAAAAATTCTATATTATATAAGGACATATCATTTATCTAAATGGAGAAAAAGATGTTCTGTTTTACAAGTTTATCAATTTTTTCGTTTGTGCAACGTTAAATGTTATTGACACGATAATTATCGAAATCTATGCCTGTGCCTCTTCGCTAAACGTTTTTATTCTGGACAAAATACTCGTATTCAATTAAAACTACATACTCTTGGAAATACCCGTTATAATAAAGTAATAATAATGATAATAATTCCAATTAAGTGATGTTATATGTTATTATACCAGTATTGTTTTTCTTTTTGATGATTTGTTCCAATTTTCTATAATAATATCGTTGGTGTTTCTTGAAGTCATGTAAATAACCATTATTTTTTTTTGTTTAATTAAAAGTACAATATAATTGTTAGTATTTAGTTTTGCAGTTATTTTCCGTTTTTTTCTTTTTCGTTAAAATTACCTTATTGATAGCTTCTTCCTGGATGTTAACCAGCATTAAGCTTACGCTAAATGGTCTTTGAAGAAAAATTAAATCAACAAGACTACTACTATTACAGGATCATAAAATCTTCCACTATTATATGTAAATATTTGTTATAAATATCAATTAATCGACAATTTAAATTATGTAAAATATCAGTTTTATTAGACAACTGGTATTGGCAAAATTTGTGTCGTCCTTATCATGTAAAACAACTAGCGTTTAGTCGAATTGATAGTTTTTTGATCATCACATCAGCTTGTCTAATATAAACTTGACAATATTCTTTGTTAGTTAGTTGAATTGATGATAAATGTGCATTTGTTTGAAACAACAATTATTTTGTAATTATCATGCCTAGTGACAGTTTCGGATAATGTTGAACTTTTAGCACAATTTTACACGTTTGTTCTGTTGAAATCACCGGGAACCACATGTGATTTGTTGCAAAAGGTGCCTGAAGGTTTATTCTAATGGTCGCACTGTTGTATATAATCATTTATGCAGGGATGGTGGCTGGCCGGCTTGCCATCCGTGTGTTGTAGCAGAATTTGTAAGGATCAAGGCAACGATTAGGGCTTCTTATTGCGGCCTCTACACGCATCCCCCACCTTATCAACTCTTATCATTTATTAGTATGTACAGTGTTATCACTTTATATTTTAACGTTTACACGCACTTGTATAGAATATAATTGCACATTTTTCGTTTCTATTGTTTTCTAATTTGTTGTGATTAATGGTGCCGATACACCCGATCTGTCGATTGATCTCATTTATTGCCCACAAAAACAATACGACCACTCTGTTGTTATCATCATGTAACAATAATAATTATTATACAATAATTAGGTGTTAATAATAATTGTTGAATGTGTTTAGCTTCAATAGGTGTAATTTTTAAGAGATTATTATTATAATTAAACAGATATGTAAAGTAAAAACTACCTGTTTATCAGCATTAGCGTCATTATTTATAACATATATTTTTTTTTAAATAACAACTTTCAACAGTGCTGTTACATCACGTACAAGACGAGGTCAACTATTCTCTATCTTTTTCTCGTTAATTGTTTGTTTATTTACAAATCTGATCCGAGTCAGATGACTTGATACGTTTTAATTAATTACAAATCTACCAAAAAATCAGTGATGGAAGATCCTGTACTTTACTATTTAACACTGTTCACGTTTATGGTAATTTTTCTGTTGTGTTACATAAGGTACGTGTTTACATTCTTTGAACAGCATCGGATCCCGTCGATATCAACACCGAAATTCCCAACGGGCAATATTGGCGATGTAATCACCGGCAATAGTCCGTTATTTATGAAATTATGGAAATATTACAAGTATTGTAAGCGACATCGTTTCAAATTCGCGGGATTTTACCTATTTATCAAGCCCGCAATATTGATAAGCGATTGGACGTATTTCAATATAGAATCTGTGTCGGATAATCGCAAAACGATCGATCATAAGTTGTGCGATTTATCTGAATTCTTCGAACAACCGTGGCGCGATATCTTGCCGAACTTACCGGATGGTGAACAGGATTGCAGCCGATTCGTGAGTGATTATCTGGTGGTGGTGGTTTTGAAGATCTTCGATTTAGAAAAGTGTTTCGACCGCATTATTGTGGATCACTTACAGAAGAAGACTACAAGTTTCTGGATATTATTGCAGGTGACTTGTTCGTATTTTAAACGATCGAAAAATACAAATCAACAGTTCCGAGAAATCGTGCAGAATTTGGTAAATCATCGCAAAAAGAACGATATCCGTAAAGACGATATCGTTCAAATCTTAATCGATTCCGGTTACAACATCGACGACATCACAAATCTCTCACTGGAAACGGTAAAAACCGTCGAAATCGCCTGTAATCTCCTGCTGTTAAGCTGTTTGGAGCTGGCTTTAAATCAGGAGATCCAAGACGAGCTCAGGGGTGAAATCACTAGATTCAACAAGGATCGAAGTCACGACAATCTCGTCTATTTAAATACAGTTATTTCGGGTAAGTTTCCAATAAAATCGAATCATATCGTAATTTCGATCTATTTCCAGAGACGTTACGGAAATACCCGCCGGTGCCGCTAATCTGGTCGGATGACTCGCTAATTCCGGTTCTGCCGAACGGTCCAGTGTTCGTGTCAATCTTCGGTATCCATCACGATCCGGAATTGTATCCGAATCCGGAATTATTTGATCCGGATCGTTTCTCTGAAGAGAATCTGCACTTTATCGATCCCGACAATTATTTACCGTTTGGTAAACGTGATGATGGTAGGAATTTAGTTTTATTACATGCCTCAATAATAATGGAGTTTTGTTATAAGGTGTTCTAGTGCGATTTATAATGAGAACGGCCCTGATTGAGTTGATATCGAAATTCCAATTAACTATCGGTAGACGGACGAACAAACTGTTGAATTTCAACGAATCTATTGATGGCATCAAATTAAAAGATAATCTGTGGTTGAAACTCAATCGATTATCATAAATTAAAAAATTATATTTATTCAAGCATTTATTTTGATTTCACCATTTGTAACGCTTTTCTTGTGTTTGTCTGGGACTAATAACAATTTTTGCAGGGCTGATAGTGGCATCTCTACAAATAGACACAATACAGTTGCTACCAAATAAGTGATAAAAACATCGCCGAGTAGACTGTAGAACTAGAATTGTTGCAATTATCGATTTTATTCGAATAACAACTAATCAAACTTACTAGTTGATAGTTGGATAAATAGATCGGTGATCGTTGCATACCTCTTGATGTCTTCAACAAACTAACATGTACGAGATAAGCGGTGAAAGTTAAACGGCCCAGGATTTGAACAGGCGGCCATTGGCAGGCCCATCTAGTCAACCCTTCAAAAAGAATAAATCAATGAAAGAAAAAAACGGTATTGTTTTTTAATTCGAATTCGATTTACATCCGACTTTTATTGTCAAACCGTAAATGCCGACAGCTAAACATAAGGCGAAAATGTTGCGCCCAAATGCCCAATATAATGCCGATTCTAATCGTGTTGGATTAAAATCGTTTGTGTACATTCTGGCAGCTATTAGAATGATTGAGATGGCACCACCATACGTGAAGATCCACCAAAATACAACAAACCACTAAAAACCAAACAATTTTAGTCGTGTTAAATTAATTTGAATTAAAAATTACCTTAGATACGGTATTTTTGTTCTCTCGCGTCTTATAGAAAATGTATCCAAAAGTGATTCCAATCAAATAACCGTTAATATTGTTAACGGTTGATGTGTACATCAAGTGCCAATCGGGTACGTATAGTAGAATGTTATACAAAGGCCTGAAATTTGTGTAATCTAAGTTTAGAATATACAGGCTGTTTTTTTCCAACTATGGAAGGCAAAGCAGTAGTTTTTTCTCCCTTCTTAGGGTGTGTTCATGTCGGAGATATCTCACTGCGATACGTCGCTGTCTCGTCGTTTAGATTGCTACCTAGATACCAAAACAAAGCTATGTTTTAGAACGGGGTTGTCCATAGCGATGGATGCTTTACTGTGCTGTATATTGCGTTCTAAAATATTGTTTTGTTTGGGTATCTAGGCAGAGATGTAAACCTCGAGGTAGCGGGGTATCGCAGTGAGATATCTCCGACATGAACACACCCTTATGCAAGAGTTAAGGCTTATTAAGCACCTTTATAAGTTACGCTTAGTTAGAGAAGGCACCTCTGTTGAGAAAAGTTGCTACACATATCCAACCGCCGTGATTTTTTTGAGTATTTAGAGTCATAAACGATACTGAATTTTGTGAACTGTATAGGGTGTTTCACACAATTCTTTCCCCTTCAATATCTCGCCAGCTTATCTACTATTTGGAAGCTTTTTGCTAAAACCTACAAATTTAATTCTTGAATGGTAAACAATTTTGTTCTGAGAGTTCGGAAAAACCAAATCTTCAAACCCAAAAAGGCCATTGGTATCGAAAATAGTCCAAATATTATCAATGACTCGTCTTTAGACAACTGCTTCAGAGGAAGGCAAAACATTACATTTCTCTTTGATTTTTTTTAATATTCGTTCACAAACATATTCGAAGAGAGTTCCATGTGCTTACAATTAGTGCCTAACAAAGCAGTAAGGACCTAAATGCGCTGAGTATATAAGAAGAGCCGCGCTAAGGACGGATGGGGCTTAACGCTTATTATTTCAAAACCCTGTCTTCTAAGAAGGAAAAGTCGAAAAACCTACAACCATTATTGGTACATTCGAAGATTAACTGCCTATGGGAACCCCGTTACAACTGGGGCCTGAAACTTGATCGTTTGAATGCTACAGCTCTTTGCTGTTTTCCTGCCCAAAAGTATCAAGGAGCGTTTTTTGCTCTATGTTCAAATGCGATACATTGTAGTTCTTTCAATCCAGTGTTGGCTTCGCAGCCTAGAGTTTAAAACAAGCGCAAAATCGCCGTTTGGCCTCATAGTAAATCTGCCCCTCGCCGCCTTCAAACAAACGAGTAATGCAGATAGATGTTCGTCAAAAATTTTGTTAGCAATAGCTCTGTATACACATCTAATCATTTTTATTTAATTTAAATTCGATAAATTCAACATATAACGCTTTTTTTCCAATTTTTACCGTATTACCTAGCTAAATTTAATGCTTACTTGAGCTATAATTTTCAGAGCCATACATTCTGAATTTTCACTCACACTTTCTGAATTTTAAAACCAATCATTCTGAATTTTCAAACTGTTTATTCTCTGAATTTTTAGAATCATTCGTTCTGAATTTTCAAAACCATGCATTCTGAATTTTCGGATTTTGAAGGGCACGGGGTCAAAACTTGATTTTGTCATGATACAAAAATCCTTTTGCACTTGACTTGTAACGATTTATACACTAAATCTATCGTAAGAATGAAACGTGCAACTTACTCCGGATATTGGCGCACCACAATATCCAAATCGTTGATGAAACTGATGAGAAACGGTACCAGAAGTGCAACAGTTATAGCACTACCAAGGATGATTTTAACGAATTTCGGATATTCGATCATTGATTTAATGATAATGAGTGAGAAAATAAATAAATGCGTATCGACGGCTAAATACCAAGTTTGTTGTAAACACTACAATCAAATCATTATGATTAATTTCCATCAAGATTGTGTTAGAGACTTGTTCAGAATACACACCATTTCTTCTTTATTAACATAATTGTTGATGTATAGCAAATTCGTCCACCAATTTTGTCGGCATCGACGGTACTCCACACCGACGATATGATCCCAGAATGGACCACGGCTCGTATGCACCAACCACGTACAATGGAAGGCGATTACAACGATTAGAGCCGGTGTTAGACGCAGATATCGATTGATGAATACTAGAAACAGTTTGCTGAAAGTTAACGATTGTTTGTTGTCGAAAGCTTCATAGAGATGATAGGTCAATAACCAGCCGGATATTAAAAAGAACGTTTGTACCGCATAACCACCGTTTGCCACAAACATGTTCAACGTATTGTGTGTTATCTGTAAGAATTCCCCATCAATCAACTATAAATCTCTTCGTCATCGATAATACCGTCTCCGTATAGATGGGATTCTTGATTGGCATCGCTAAACTTATCATAACTGTATGGGATAGAATCACACAGATCATATTATAGAAACGTACGCCTTGTATACAACGTAATGCTCGAATATCGGCATTTTGTAGATTGATTGTGGTCAATCGTTGCCAATTTTTCGGTATTGAAAAACACCCCAGTATCTTCCCATCTAAAAAAACAATCAAAATGATATTCGACCAATTTTCGAATTGGCAACACTTACACCAAGTCCCAATTATTCGTTCATAATCATGTGCCGATTTATATCTAGCCAAACCCTCAATGAATGAAGCAACAATTACAAAAGCACAATAAATTGAGAAAACCGACCTGTAATCAAAATCATGTTTGCAATCATTCAAATAAAGCAAAATTATATAATTTAATACAATACGAAAATATCATAAATATCGATAGAATAGGGTGTTTGTTGATTTTGGCAATGAATCGCTACGATTTCTACAAATAATCCGTGATTTAGAAATTTTCGATTGTAGCACTCTTCTAAGCCTTGTCGGATTTGATTTCGATCGATATTTGGGCACGTTTCTGGCACACAAATACCGTATCGCAACCAATCGTGGCGGTAATTACTCGGTCTCGTACTGATCTCCTGGAAAAAATTGATTATAATTTTTTAAAAATTCGTATGATTGGGTTACCTCGATGATTTGCCATATTCGACTGCTATTATCAGGATTCTCAGGATATAATTGGAATTTTACGGTACAATATAAAGTTTCATTTCCATAAAGCATACATTTATCGTAATCATCGATGTGGAACAAATCGGGCATTAATGCGTAATCCCTATCTGAATTTGAAATGAATTAAAACAAAATGATTAATTAATTAATTAATTACCTGATACTGTAGCGAGAGTAAGTTGGAATTTGAACAAAACTACAATAAATAATTTAAAATTTTTGCGGTACATTTTTTGTATTGTTGGATTTTTCAAAAATGGAAATGGTTCTTGTTTGATATGTATGGTTAAAATGGGGTAGAGAAGGCAATTATTTTTTAGTTTATGTTTTACTTCTCTGCAGATTTTGTTTAGATAGAGGGAAAATCCAACAATTTTATGCATATTTCTTCATATCTATAAATAGATCATTTGTTATTTGATGGTATTTTAAAGGTAAACTAGACCATTATCTTTCGGGTTATTGTTACTAGTTTGCGGTCAAAGAATGACGAAAATTTATGCAATTTGTCATAATAATTTGATGAATAAGAAGGTGAATTACAATTGTACTCTTAAAAAAATAGATTGAAGGCTTTCATAGTCCATAATGAGGCTAATTTGCCGATAGTTGAATCCCTAATTTCTTCACCTCTTTTTGCTTTAGTTTACAATCGAGTATACAATTCTATTTGTTGTTATTCTTATGTTATTAACAACAGATAGAATTTCTAAAGTTGTTTTATTGAATATACTATTTATAAATACCATTGGCCTTCGAATTGTTTTTGAAGTAAATGTTGTAAACAGTTGTTATAATAACATTGACTTTGCAACCATCTTAAACAATTCTGACGTCGGCTTTTTTCATCAATGAATACGCTATTGATCCCCTAATTTTGTTTCAGCTATAATGAGATATTTTTGAAAGAAAAAACATTATTTTTATATGAAATTCATTCGCCGTATTCATTATATGACGTTTTGGCATTTCCAAAGTAGCTAGCACGAAAATCGTGTCGGTCAATTGAAGTATAGTCATTGTAATTTAATCTCTTTGGATTCTTTTCCATTTAAACTTCTAAACAAACGAGATATTTGAGGTAGTAATACTTCGAAAAAACAGCCTGTTTATCCAGTTTTACGGGGTCTCATAAATACAGTTAAATTATATTTTGGTGTTCTGACTATCAATAGTAAAGGTTATTTTAGTGTAAGATGCTTTATAGAAAGATTTAAGGGTACTTAAATAAGTCAATGTTTTAGCTACTCTTCTATGTTTTAAAAGCTTCTAAACTAAGCTAACAAGAGTTTGAATAAATTACTTTTGTCTCTGTTTCTTGAATTCTTTTTCACGTTCAGCTTTTCGTCTGTTGCAGATTTCTCTCTTTTCTTTTACATCTCAAGTGTGGACAATATTTAGAGATGTCGTGATAAATCTCTCGTCGATGCAGATGAAGCTCTCGCCGCGCCTTGATTTTAATGAGAAAATTCTGATATTGCTTCGGTTTCTTTTGTCGAGTCATTATGCAACATATTACGCATAATTTATAGTCAACTGTTTTTTGGACAAGAGATTGTTTCAACAATTTTTTACAGATAAACGATGAAATGAGCTCAACGATTTTGTTGTTGTGATTATTCCTTTCAATTCATATTTCAACAATTCTGTTAGTCTTTTTTTGTGTTTATTTAGGTTTCTAGACATCCTGTGCAATATCTAATTTAACAACTTGTCATATTTTATCCCTGGAATGTATTTCTAGGGCCTTCATCTTTTTCTTTCATTCCTCACTCTAGCTTAGAATTCCTCTTTATAACTTTGATTCTCGATTTATTTATATTTTTTCACTTATTATACTTCGTATATCTTTGTAACGAAAGCCATAATGCTTTCCTTGATAGTCTTATAAGTTCTTATTTTGTTAATTTTCTCTATTTCTGTATTTCATAGTTACAATCCGTTTATTCTGACCGATATTTCAACAGACAGAGACGAATTTACCAAAAAGTTAATGGGACTTGAATTGAGGCGAAAGGCGGCCCCCCACAGTCAACTAGTCTTCAATTATACCAGATATGTGCAACTTGGTTAAGACCTCGGGCCTGGAAGCAAATATCACACCATACCGCGGGCCGGATTCTATACAGAGTGTCCCAGCTAACAGTAAGTGTTCTACCTCAAATATCTCGTTTGTTTGTGAATTGAAATGGAAAACTATCTAAATAAATTAGACTACAATGTCTACACTTCAAACGTCCTATAAGGTCTCGAAAATTACTCAATATTATAGGAAACCAATTAGCTACAATGAAAATGATATTTTCCTTCTAAAAACTTCTAATTTGCTACTCAAAAAAAATTTTCTCTGGGATCAATAATTCATTGATAAACATCGCCTACGTCAAAACTAAATATTAGGGAACCAATCACCTGCAATGAATATCGCGAATGGACAAAATTTCGAATTAAAAACTGTATTTCAGACCAAAGCCGCAACAATTCATCGTGCAGAATGGTGGAGGCACCGGGCGAATCGCACTTTCTCATATTTTTTTTGGCTAACAAATCAGAAATTTTTAGGAGAAAAAAGATTGTATTATCAAATTCATTTGGCATTTCCAAAACAGCTAGAAAGAAAATCGTATCGGTCAATTGAAGTAGGTATTGACTATATAGACATTGTCTATACTTTCTTAAACGAGATATTTGAGGTGTAACACTTAGCTGGGACACGTGTATATGACATATGATACAATAACATTTGAAAATTATTACAAGGTCCGTAAAAAGTCACATCGATGGCCGGATCCCGCCCGCGGGCCGTACCTGAATTATACCAATAACGTTTGTAGATTGTTTTTAATTTTGCCTTTTTAGAAAAAAAGAGTCCTGAAATAATTGGCCTTAGGCCCCAAAAAGTCTACATTCTTTTCGGCATACCAAAACCACAGACCAAACAAATTTCTGTGGGAATATGGGGTGGGGAATAAAATCACTGGAATTAGCCCTTATACAGGATGTGTTTTTTTTAATGTTGAGGGCTGCGAGATCTCCCATTAGTCGTTAAGCAAGAGTAATAAAAGTCCCAAGAACGTGTACATCTGACGATATAAGAAGGCCCCAGGACCCCACAAAGTTTCTAACTAATCGGGAAATAGGGAAAATGTAACTCAAGTGTCATATAATTATCCGTACATCGAAGCAACTACCACCACAAGAATGCTCTCGATACATGAAATTCTAAATTATTTTTTTATTTCTTGATTTCTTTAAACATAGCCAAAAATTTTAATTCAAATTATGCTTCAAATGGGAGGTCAATAATCGCAAACGATAAACACAGATGTTTATTGCTTGTGACAACAATTTCATACAGTATCGGCACTTTAATCAATTCTACACAAACAAGGTCACGCATAATACGATTACTGTGTATTTTTATTTTCTTTTATAGTTGTGGAAAAATTAGCAATACCTAATTAATAAATTATTTTCTTGATACTTTTGGCTTACGTGAATTGGAATGTAGTTTCTTTTTTAGTGTGACAATATAAAATTGTGTTGTTATTAATTCGTTTTTTTTTGTTTTAATAATTGGCGATTGAAGCGGTTATTTCACAAACAAGATCACTAATAGAGTCATTCATTAAATTTGGATTTTATGCACATCAAGGAAAAGTTTAAGGCGCTCTTATTTTTGTTGTTATTGAGGAAAGTTCATTTTATTCATTGAATATGGTTTTTAAGCAATTGATACTGCATTAACTTTATAACTTAACATTATTGATATCTGAACCAGTGAATACTTTTTTGTTTATCAACCAAACGGGGTAAAAGTACGGGGGTAAAAGTACGCAAAAGGCTAAGAAAGAAAAATGAATTACTTGTCCAATTTGTGGTGAAATAAAAGAAGACTGGATACAGTGCAAGGATTGTGAAAGATGGTAGGTACCATGAAGATTGCACGTCCTACGAAGTGGGTTTTTTCAGGTGCGATTTTTGTGATGAATAATGAATAAATGTTTTCTTTTTTCAATTTTAAATTTGTGTGTATTTCGATTATGATCTCTTTCTAAATCAAGCTTGATTAAAAGTAATACTTATTGTCTACTGTATACTAGGCGTGTATTATTTGCTCGTTATTCTCTTACTTTTCCAAATGCGAACTTTTACCCAACAGAATGCGTATTTTTTAAAAACTAATATTACAAATTATTACTTGTTAACGTTAATGTGAAACACACAGTTAGTAATACTAGCATTTTGGAGCAATCCCCTAGCGCCAACAATATCTATCGTACAAAAACCTGTCAAATTCTTCTTTTGATATGATTTTGGCTTTTTTTGGCTTGTATTTTTTTTTCAAAAACAAGCGCAGCTTGCAGTATTTTGAGATATCGACGTTTTTCTTTAAATTTGAATATTGCGACCAGAGAGAAGAACTTTTCAGGGTTCGAGATAATTCCAAAAAATAAGCTAATAAGACGTTTTCCGAATACACTTCCACATTTTTCGCGGAACACCACTTTAAGAATTTTTCGTAGGCCGCTTCATAGACACTTGCCGATTTAGTCGGTAGTAATTTTTTGATAGACTCTCTCGCAGCTTCAACGACTTCAGAAGGAGTAGAAGGTCGGTCGGAACTCGACATCGTACAGTTTTATTTATTTTTTTTCGTTGATTGAACTTATGGATTGAACTTTGTTTTTTGCATCGCCATGGAAGCAGTACTGCCAAGGTATTATGATCAGTTAAAATTTTAATTTTTAAAAAGTTTTCAAGATAAAAAAATGTTAAATTAAGACGTTTGAAGATAAACTAGTATATGTCATTCGGCGCAAAAGTGTCTTTGTGTGCTTCAGCTGACATGTCTGCCTCACTAACGTTCGGCAGCAACAGTCAGCTTCAGCACACAAAGTTCCACTTTTGCGCCTAATAACATAATCTACTATTTTTCTATTTTGCGTCCGTAATAGCGCTATTATTAAACTCGCTACTGTATCGAAATGAGCTCATTTCGATACTGCTGAAATGAAAAATTTAGTAATTTTTTTTTCCACTAGGTTGGTGACATTTTCATTGATTTTGACAACTGTCAAAAGTCATAAAAACAAGATACTTAATTTACCGTTTTTCAGCAATTTCCCTTATTTCAGGTAGAGTACATGAAAATTCTTCACTCATTGTTAAATAAGCAATTTGGCGAAAAAAACCATTGAAAAGAATGAAAAATAAAACAATTGAAATTTCCTAGCTGAATGTTCAATTGTTTTTTTTTTTAGTAACACCAACTCCCACCAATTTCCCTAAATATCAAATCTCGCAATTTTTTTTGTAAAAAAGGGCACAAAATAGGCAAAATAGAAAAAATAGTATAAAGAACTCGTGTCAGAAGTCGTATATTGCACTCGTCCTTTAGAAAACTCGCGGCTCCACCGCTCGTTTTCTAAACTTGGACTCGTGCAACAATAGGCGACTCCTGACACTTGTTCTTTAATATACTATTCTAAGAAACCTTTAAGTAAAATACCGATTTAACGAGACAATTGAAAATGGATTAAATCTGTCTACTGTTATTTGTGGTGTTTTTATTTATGCTATGTCCCGACATTCTGGAGATACTCTGTATATTATAGCAGGGGTGGACAAAAAGTCGATCGCTAAGCCAATTTTGGTCGATTGCCAGCGATGTCTCTATTTAATTCAACTGGCATATGGTAGCTTCACTTTATTATTACCATTGTTAAACACTTGCGATACGTGTCAGATGGTTTTTCATTGTGTACGTGTTTGTGAAGTAAGACTGTAAGTATTTAATGAAGGCCAATTGGTGGTTTCACTTGCGATACTAGGCAGTCGGATCAAGTATAATTCTATTGGCTATTTTCCCGTCTTTTGTACATTCTACATTATTTGCGCGCTATTGGCCAATGTCTCAATATTGCCTCAATATACGTCTTAAACTACATAAAATCGACAACAAGTCGATTGCAACACAACTATTATGATCAAAAGTAGATCTTCCGTATACAAAAGTTGGCCACCACTGCATTATAGGATAAAAATTGTACTGAATGCAATAAATGATAGTACAAATAAAAGATAAGATGTTTGTATAGTTAAAACTAATTAGTTATGGAACAAATATAAGATGCAAAATTGTAAATAAGAATTTTCTCCTAAAACAGACTGTCTATTGTTTCATAAGGGTTGAGCAAATGACGCATCGCTTGAAACTATTTTTTCAGATTAAACTTCAACACCCATTTACTCCTTTTAATTTGAGAACAGGCATGAAGGAAAGAATACATGAGTGATTCTCACGAAATCTCGAAATTCCTGTCCTTTTGGTTTTTATGAAAAACTAACCGACATATGATGGTAACTATATTTTCCTTGAAAAGAACAATATACAGCCCTAAATCTTACTTACATATACCTACGTATGTGTAACATATGAGCACACTGGACCAACACCTTATTTATACAGCTTAACTAATTCCTCTAGCAAGATAAGAAGAATGAGTGGGAGGAAGTCTCTTCCTCCAATTGTGTGGTCAGAGTATGTCAGATTGGCAGAGGTTTTTATGTTTATTATTTAGACACTTCCCACTGTTGTTAAGATAATACGTGTGGAACTCAACTGATTAGAGATAACAATATCAACAAACATGTGTTGTCTTTGTCGTACTCATAATCAATTTTGAATAATTGTCCTTATACTCTTGAACACATCTCATTCTGTAATGAGTTAGATAAGAAAGCATTAGACTGTGTCTTATTCTTTTCAAAGTTACAAACAATTTAATAGTCCGTTGCTAGATAGCGTCATGAGCTTATAGTCCAAGAGCTAGTGAACCCTCCCTGCACATCAGGGACTCCTATATTTTCCAAAGTGTCAATAAAATTAAAAAAAAACTTAGGTCTGTAAGCTCGAAATTTTACTACGATTTAGTTTATTGACTATAAAGATAAGAAAAAAATTAACAGGCGATTTTGGTGAGCACAAGTACCCGACAGGTGAGTCAAAAGGTGTGCAGTATATGGTTTGAAATAAACTTTCTTCTGTAAAGTTGAAATTTATGTATATGTTCAATTGAGGGATCTAGAAATAGGGGGTACAATGACAGGCGATTCTGGCTAGCATAAGACCTTGACAGGCGACAGGAAAGGTGCTACGAAAACGCGAGCGTTACGTGAATTCAATGGTGCAAATGACATCACGTGGAGATAAAAATCATTAGTAAATATATATTTGATTATTTATAATAACATCAACATAAATTTCAGAACTAATCTCTGTCATCATCATCCGACTCGTCACTACTTTTTTCTCTATCAACATCCGACTCTTCATCATCAATCTCATTTTCTGAAAAGAAAAGTTTGATACATTTAAAATTATATTACGTATCGGACCTTGTGCTCAATTATTTGAGGCTTAAATTGCTTGCATCGACAAAAAGAGTGAGACACCTCTTTAGTCCAGGCGCTGGAGGTACTTGAGTATGCATGGAGGGGGCGACGCAATTTTTTTTAAAATATGCTTCATTGACCCTTAATTGATGAGAAAGTGTTTGATGCCAAACGAAATTCGTGTTCAATTTTTGTTTATAACAATAAATAAGAAAACCGGCTGATCAGCTCAATAATTCCGTAATTATTTATAAAATTTAATATATTATGAACTAAATCTGTAGAATATTTATCAAATATTAACTTAGAAGTAAAATATTTATCGTGTGCTGTATTTGTTTATAACAAATCCATTTGTTACTAAAAAACGGTCACTTCTATCGTTTTATCATTATATTATCATAAGGAACAAGTTTTTAAAAAATTTAATTTCGAACAAAGCATGTTATTAGCAGAAATTCGAAAAAACTAACATTTCTTATGTTATATAAATATATAGCATTGAAGGTCAGATTTTCGAGCGCAGTGCTCGTTTTATACCTTGCAGACAGTGTTTTTCGACTTTGACTCTGTATAAATAATTAACTAATTGAGATAATCATCTGATTCTAATTTTATTTTGTTCAAAATTTGTTAAAAGAATGTCGAAACTTTATTGCTTCTCAGTTTGAATGTATTTTAATTATTAAACGATATTCGAAAAAATTGTTACCTAACAGTTTTTTTTTAATTATATGACAAATTTACTTAAAACAGTTACTTCTATTGAAAATAAATGACAATTGTTAGATAAAATTTAAAAAAATCAATTATTTAAAATATTTTTCTCTCTAATAAGATATATTATTATAAATAAATAAACACGTCCAAGATTTTCACCTTTTCTTTCTTTTCATTCGACAATCACGGTAGAAAAATATATTTCTACAATTGTACCTAGCTAACTCATGTTCGAACAATTAAAAATGTTATTGAAAATAAATATGTCGAATAAATTAAAAAAATACGTGAGAATAGGTACTATTTTTTGAAGTGTTACGCGTATAGATTAAAATTAATTTTAAAATATAAATTAATGGCATTCATGAAACTATTCATAAATTTAATGTAAATAATTTAAACAAAATAAAATTAGAATTATGTGATTATCTCAATTAGTTAATTATTTATATAGTGACAAAGTCGAAAAACGCTGTCCGCAAGGTATAAACGTGACACTGCGCTCGATAAGCTGACCTTTAAGGCTCGATATAACTTAAGAAATGTTCGTTTTTTCGAATTTTTGCTAATGACATGATTTGTTGGAAATTAAATTTTCTACAAAATTGTTTAAAGTAATATAATGATAAAACGATAGAATTGGTCGTTTTTTAGTAACAAATGGATTTCTTATAAACAAAAACGGCATACGATAAATATTTGACTTCTAAGTTAATATTTGATAAATATTCTACCGATTTAGTTCATAATATATTAAATATTATAAATAATTACGGAATTATTGAGCTGATAAGCCTATTTTTTTATTTATTGTTAAAAACAAAAATTGAACACGAATTTCGCTTGGCATCAAACACTTTCTCACAAATTAAGGGTCAATGAAGCATATTTCAAAAAAAAAATTGCATCGCCCCCTCCATGCACACTCAAGTAACTCCAGCGCCTGGACTATACGTAAATATATGATCTGCAAGCGGGCTCTTGCAGAGTTGCATTATAGGCCGTTTCAAGCCTTCGGGCAGTTAAATTACATGAAACGATCTCCGTCATGAACTCACCCTAAGTAAAAGATAGGCGTTCAAAATTGTTCGTTGTTTATGTCACGGCACAACACCGCTGTAAACAACTCCTGTAAAAAGCTTGTTTACATTGCAATAATTATAATTTTCTTATTAGATTGTGTTGCCATCCTTGGTAATGATATAAGAATCAAAACAATGTAGTTATGTTCAATCCAAGGAATATTTCATTATATTTTCGGGCGACCGGTTTCGACTTACGTCATCCTCAGCCCCTATGGCTACAAAGTGACTTTAGTAGGATATTATATAATAGATGTTTTCATATCTTACTCAGTAATTTATACCACGGTTACATGTGTCCCTCGTCATTAGTTGTATTAGTTAAAATTCCTTAAGTTAATTATTAAAAACCAATTTTTTACACTCAATTTTGTATTTTGGGGCACTACGAAACCATCATTTGTCAATAACTTCTTACGGGGCACACACTTTTTCGTGATTAGATATATAGCAAAGTAATTGTGTGTAAAAAATTGGTTTTTAATAATTAACGTAAAGAATTTTAACTAATACAACTAATGACGAGGGACACATGTATAAATTACTGAGTAAGATATGAAAACATCTATTATATAATATCCTAATAAAGTCACTTTGTAACCATAGGGCCTGAGGATGACGTAAGTCGAAACCGGTCGCCCGAAAATATAATAAAAAATTCCTTGGATTGAACATAACTACATTGTTTTGATTATTATAATTTTCGCCGTAGCTTATTTATTTCTTTTTTTTTATGGTCGCGATCGTATCGCACATGATTTCATCCCGATCGGCGGTATGAATATTTTTCATATGAAATTATGTGCGATACGATTAGATCACATCAATCAATTAGTTAATTAATTAATCGACCAAGAATTTAATTATTTATTCCTAATTGTGATATTTCACAACCCAGACGAATCCTTGATCTTTAAAACATGTTGATATTGTCTGACATTGAAATATTGGCTTAAATTATAATATTTAGAAATTGTCTACGAAGTCCAATCAACTTTATCTAAAAGCTGAAGATTTTACTCTCCAATCATCCAATAAGTAAATGGCACAGGAAAAAAATTTACCTTTTGGTAAATGATCTGTCACTTGATTATTTTATTTCTGGATATTAAAAGTACTCGAAAAGTTATAGTTTTTTTGATTGCAAGAAACTTGAGAACAGTGAATTTTTGCTTTATAATATTCTAGTCTTGAGCTCTCGACGCCCTCCTGCCTTTTGGCAATATATGTACATCCTAGAACCGACAAACTACTTAAAAACGGCAAAAAGATCCAATTGCTTTGGAAAATACCGCATACTGGTAAAAATTGGTTCTCTTTGTATTGGTCGAGTTTCCATCAGCTCCATAGATGTTTCTATCTCTGTTCAACTATGTATATAAGCACTGATCGACTTGAACTTGGAAATAGTCTCAGAAATTCTGATAAATTAAACGTTAGCGGACCCATTTCTAATCTTCTCAGTATTTCCATTTCTAACTTTGACCCAGTTTTATTCATAAACTCATATGAATATTTACTAATTATTATTTTTTGTTATTGTGTAATTCGCTGATTCGACATAAATTAACAACAATTATAATTGTTGTATGTAATGGAATTATTGTGCAGTATACTGAATAATGTCTTTTTTGATTTAACTAATGCCTATAATTAACATTAGTTTAATGACGTGAATTATTTAATTGCGATAAAAAAAATGTTTATAAAAGTTGATAAATAATGGGCGGAGTGAATAGAATGTGAAATATCAACTGCAACCACCATCCATAGCAAAATGTTGAAAATTATTTTAATCGTTATAATATTCTCATCAAATCTGGTGGCATCGTTTGGGAATTTCTCAACAAATCTACCACCAATCTATCGAATCGATAATTATGAACAGTGCCAAAAGAAAAATTACCATTTTTGTCGTATTGAAATTGAATTGTTGCCATTATCTGAAGAGTATAATGCAACAGGCAATTGGTCGTATATAGAGGTAAGTGGATTCGTTGCGTTAATACTTGGGATTTTTTGATTAAATTTTAGCGAAGTTTACAAAACATTCCCATTACCATTACGATCACAGTAAATTGTTTCATGTGATTTGTTTGGAAGATTATTGTCAATTTACACCAAATCAACAACAATTAGTTCACAATTTAGAACAGTACTATTGTCAACAATATAAACATTTGGGGTTGAAGGCGAAGATTTCAACGATCAATTGCGAACATGATGCATACTACACGCCACATCTATACGATTGGATAGTGTTGTAAATAAGACCCGATTTAGGAGTTTATCGTAGTGCGCCAAATTCACCCTACTAGGGTATGTCCATGTCGGAGATATCTTACTGCGATACCTCACGATCTAAATGAAGTATCGCAATTGATATAGAGGCAGCCAGTGTGCGAGCTAACGAGATATTACAGTGAGATATCTCCGACATGAGCCCTTTGGATTAGAAACTGCAAAAATCTGCTCGGCCAGCAAAATCCGGAAAAAATAACTCATTTATACTTCAAATGCGCATTTGGTAGTAAAAAAAACCGACGATAAACTCCTGAATTGCAGCGAAATTACCATATTCCTAAAACAAGCCAATTTCCAGATATGCAATGTTGAGTTACGGACTCTTTCTGGTTGGAACAACATTCTACCATTATCAAAATAAAAAAATAAATCGATATCTATTACCGTTTTCGTTGATCAATAATTTCAATAAATTGATAAATTCGGTGGAGAGTGATAAATTGAAATATATACAAGGATTACGTTTTTGGACAACAGCTTTCATTATTCACATCCATACGTTTTTAAGCTTTCTGATCGGTTTTACAGAAGACACAAGTTATATGGAAGAAGTAAGTTTGCTATACAGCTGCGGCATTTCATCTAAGCGCACAAGAGAATATATTATATAATTGCATTAACTAGAATGAAACAGAGCGAATCAAGACGTCACTCAAACATGTAAAGAAACTAGTGGGACAGGCTCTATCTTAATCTGATCTAATCTAAGCGATTTTGAATAGCTGTGAATTCAAATACGGTCCTAGATTTGTTCGATATTAGTGAAATTGTTCTTATACACTTAGATGCCATGCCACCACTGTATAGCGCGTTAACGCTAAAGCAATGCCGTTACCGTTTAATTGAAATTGATGCTTACGTTAGCGTTAACGTTCGGCTTGACGGTAAACTATAATCGTTAAAATTCCAGTTCGGCAAAACACCAATCAAGAACGGTCTGCGATCATTGTATGTGTTCCTTGTACAAACTTATTTCCTATTATCTGGATGGTTTCTAACATATAAAACATTGCAAATTTTCGAAGCATCACCTAAATTGAATTTCAAACGTTATCTCTCTTTAACATTCATCAATCGATATATACGGTAAGATTAATGTGATTTTTATCGACATTTTTGCATTAATAGGAAATTATAATTTAAGAATAAATGTGGTACAAGCAATTGGTATTGCTATAATATCATCATCATGGATGTTCGATCTATTTGGTGGTCCATTTAGACATCATCTCACCGATACTGAACATCTAACATGTAGAAAGTACTGGTGGATGAATTTATTATTAATCAACAATCAATATTCGAAACCAATAGTAATTATTGCACTAAAACCACAAATTTCAGTCTCATCAAGATCGGACTTAGGGTACGTCCATGTCGGAGATATCCCACTGCTAGCACGCATTCCAGCTGCGCTACCTAGCAGTTTCAAACGAATATTGGGTGTTCATACCGATTCACCCTCGCGGTTTAGAATGACATTGATACGACCAATCGCAGGCAAGCTCCCATCAATACGATTAGAAACATAGATTTGTTTTGATATTTAGGTAGCGAGTGAGTTATCTCCGACATGAACGTACCCTATTTCCGGTCCTGATCGTTCCCTCATACAGCATGTTACACGAAGAGGTCTGGAGCGCGGCTTGGGAATCTGTCGCCGATGCGAGATTTAGGCTCGGCGACGTTTCTGCTATGCTACAAATTCGTGTAGCATTCTATAAAATTGTCTTAATTAAATTTTTATTATGCAGTGTTATGCTATAACGTGGTATCTATCAGCCGATACACAACTGTATGTGTTATCAATGTTATTATTGGTGGGCGCTTGGAAATTTCACCGATCACCAAAAACACTTGTAACAATTTCACTAATTATCGGTATTTTGATACAAACAATTGTATCTTATTGGTACAATAATGATGTAATCTACAGAGTGGGACCCAAGTTAGTTGGATATATTTTTTTTTATTTAATAATCTACAATTAATTAATATTAATTGCATATAAATTGTAGATTTATCACATATCAAGTTGTCCCACCGTTCCAATTCTACACGTTATATAGTTCGACTTTTTCGAATTTACCAACATACATGCTGGGAGTCGGTTTTGCATATATCCATTATAAATACAATAAGCAATTGGAGATTTTCCAAAATAACGTAAATATAGTCAAGATATATTGATGAAGATTAATTTAAAGAATCGCCTGATTTTCAGGTGTTTCTATCGAAATGGGAATTTTTGTTTTTGGGTTTACCATTGTTGACGCTTGTTATGGCAGCTTATGGAAATTATGATCGATTAACAGCTGCCATAATTTCAGCCCTCTTAAAACCAATGTACGTGCTAGGTATGGCTATTGGAATATTGGGAATGACTCACGATAAGAATGGTAAATATTTTTAATATTCACCGAATATGTTTGATTAATTTGGATTGATCGTTTTGAAGGTATTATTAAGAGGGTGCTGGAATGGAAGCCGATCGTGTTGTTAGGCAATGTTACTTATAGTACATACATTTCGCATTTCTCTATCGTTTTTTATCGTATTATTATGTTGAGGGCTCCTTTGCAAGTTTCCGATTGGATTCTGGTATGTTGTTGATATTATTTAAGCCTTTAGGGATTCGCTTAAAGCCTTTCATTGGCCCTAATTGTACTATTCTCTTTCAGTTTACATCTACAATTCGAGATGTTATCTTCAGTTTTATGCTGGGTACGTTTGTGTATTTATTGATAGAATTACCAATAATTCAGTTACAAAAATTATTGGTACCTAAATTAAAATCTGATTAAAATATATAAAATATACTATGGTTGTTGAAATATAGTTGGTTTACTGATATTTGTATTTTCTTTCGGTTATAATTTGCAAAGAAAAAAAAGTTATATTAACCACCTCATGAAAAATCTTCCGGAGTTGCGGGAGAAGGACGCATCAACTCCCTCCATTCTTCTGTCTCATCTACAACACAAGCCACGCCTTCAGGCGGTTGAAATTATATGAAACGATCGCTAGCTATTAGAGTTGCAATTTTTTGCCCGTGTTGCTAAGACAAAAAGACCGGTGAAATTTTTATGTACTTTTAAAGCAATCAAACTATAGCATCATTGATTTTAAGCTATTTTTGCCGTCCGATTCTTCGCTTTTACTCTTTTAACTTTACACAATATAGCTAGCAATCTGTAGTCTCACATCCCCAAAAGTTTTTTATAATTTTTGCAAGAAGCAGATCTCCGATTTGTTCTGAGTGGAGAAATTAAATGTCTGATTTTTTCTTGGTTTGGCAATGGATAAGATTTGGATGAAGCGCTTAAACTGCAAACTTAGCTCCTTAAGTTTCTACGTCTTAGCACCAGTGAAACGTTTCCTCAGTCAAATTTCCCTTCCGCTTCCTGTATTTTGCTCGAGTATTAGAGTAAGGAGAGTTTCACTAACTGAGTTTACAGCTAAATGCATCTTTCTGCAAATGGCTCAAGAGTGAATTTGATCTAAAGTTAAAGCAAGTTTCTAATCATTTTATCATTTTTTACTACCCAGAAGCGGCTTCAGGCGTTAAAAGCAAGCGAGGTAGGCGATCGCTTGAGGATATGATGGTGTAAAATTTGCGTAAAATTTTTTGCAATTTACATGGGAGAGTGAGAGGACGCTTATAATCTAAATCCTCTGTTGTAACGATTATCTATTTTTTTATCGAAAGTAAAACCATTCATTTGAACACTCATGCAGAAAAGGTTGGAATTATGAAATTGTAAAGGGAAAAAAAACAAGGCGATAATAATAAAGTGTTAACTAGGTAATTGTAGTTATAAAAACAGTAATTGAATTACCTATGCGTAAAAAGTAAAAGTAAGTAATTAATTGAAATTAATCATACTAATTCCCTATTATTTATATTATAATGAGTCTCACACGTACAAGGTTACAACTCGGCGATCCTAGCTTGGCCCGTGAAATGCGCAGATGATAGATAGAGAACACCTCTGTGTGACAAAGAGATCAAACCAACATTACTTGGAAAGTACAATCGGAGCAAGAAGTTTAGTTAACCGCCGCAACTGATGATACTATAAAATTAATAAAAATTGACAAAAAATTGAAAATGTGCATATAAATAAAAATAAAATAAAAGATGTCATATTGAGAAATTCTTTTACGATAAGCCTCGGAATAACAGGTGAATACTGGCGAATTAGCGCTATCAAATTTGACCCAGAGTGTACCGATCTGTACAACGTGAAGAACAATACAGAAATGAACCCCCACTCTAGAAATGAGAATTGTCCACTGCGCAAGGGGCCAAGCTAGCTTCGCCGAGTTGTAATTATACAGTGATGGCAAACGAACTAAACGTAGGGTCATTTTGAGTGAGATACCCTAGAAGAGGGAGGCACAGTTTCTTGTAGAGGCAATACTAAATGGGTGGTAGAATTGATTCGACTATTTGTGTCTGTGAAAATAACGTCAAAGAAAAAATTGTTTTTTTTTCAATTTTAAAACAAAAAAAGCGTTAAAAATCTTTAGATAAATTGTGATTTTCTGCAGAATTTTGTGAACGATACGCCAATTTATTCTTACACTGTTTTCGCATAGTTTTATGTTTTCTTTTTAATTGGTCATGGATTGTCTTGCCTTCTTGGGGTTATTTATAAGTAAAGGGTGGATTGAAGGTCATTTGGCAAGATTTACAACGCTCGAAATGCACCATTGGCGTAGTTTAATTTTACTGCATGTATTTACATAAATTTATAAGAAAAGACACGAAGAACAAATCAACAAAAATGTGTCCATAATTATAAAGTTTTTTTAAAATTTATTTTTGTCAAAAATTGTCGTTTTTTTAAATTTTCTATGGGAGAATCGTCAGTTTGTTGTCCCTGACGAGCCGTTTTTTAAAGAATGAGAGAGAGAGAGCGACCAGAATCTCAAAGCAATTCGGTACAACTAGGCACCTGTTTTATCGCCGTAACGTCACGACGTCACGGTAGCAGTTCAACTGGTCCACTGCTTCTCTACGTTCGGCTACTATTTGTAAAGCAGAACGTTGTAAAGATAGACCGTGCAGGTACAACGGCTGTGGCCAAGAGACTAGAATTTGCCTTGCTCCATCTTGGAGCGGATATCCGCCCACTATAAGGAAAGACAGGACTGCAGCCAGAAAGAGTAAAACTATAACCAGCGAGAAAAAAGTGGAAATGCAAGAAATATCAACTAAAAGTGATTCAGGAGGGAAAGTAGCATATTTTGCAATGAGTGTCTAGCTTCTAGAAAATTACTTATTCTCTTGGTCCAGAGGGGATTGCATTTATTGCCCAAACTGCTTAAAATGGCTCCAAAAAACCTGTAGCACGTATCAGCCGCTCAGAAATATGCAAAAATGGATACTAACAATAAAATGCATCTCTCCCTTACCCCCCTGGTACTGGTGACTGAAAATGTATGTGCCTTTAATTTCTGTTGTATTTGTTTAAAAAAGTGGTTGCCCTATTAAAAAATTATCACCGCTACAAATTCAAATTACCACCGCACAAAAAAAAAACGTCGGGCAGGAAATAAAAATCTCACTCGTAGAGCCCTAGGCTATCGTCACGCACCCTTTAAGGCTCTAATCAAAGTATAGTTATGCGTAATCGTCGTTGGAAATTTCCTGTTAAATTTCCATAAAGGTACCTACGTTTCCATACGGCTTCCCTTGTTTGCAACCTTAGGCCGGTCCTGATTATCTTGTTATCTCAGTGTCATTCAATTCCCGATGAGTACTAAATTATTTCTATAATCAATTTCTCAATCGCCTTTGTTTAAAGGAAAACGTTATCTTATCAAAACTGTCAATCATAGATTATCTTCAATTCTATCATTTTTATGGAGTAAAATAGTTCAAGAATGCTGCCGATTTGCGTTATTTACCTTCTTTTATCATCAGGTAAACTTTACTTTCTTAAACTTGAATTTGTAAAAAATAATTGCAATTTTAGCCCTCGGAGAACCGCCTCTTTTATTCGAAGAATTGGTTATAGAACCGTTTGACGCAGACGATGAAGGTTCTGGGGATACTACAATATCCTCATCATCATCATCAACAACAACAACAACACTGCCTCCACCAATACCACATCACATTGTATCCAGTGCCTTCAGCTGGACACCAGATAATTCCAAAACGATTGAAGTTACTGTAGAAAAAGGCTATATGATAAGTGTTACAGTACAAAAGATCAAACTAAACGGTGATGATCAAGACTATCTGGTAATTAAAAGTGGTGACTCCCTTGAAGACACATCAGATTCTGGCCGAATGTTCACTTACAGTATATCAAAACCAGTGAAATACCTGTTCAATACGAATCGTGTTTTCGGTTATTATTTTGATGCAATCGATAGTGATGATGTGGGGGAATTTACAATAATTTTTGAAAGATTCGGTAAGTTGAAGTTGCGGTTCGTTTCAATTATTCCATCATGTCTTCGGTAATAGGTGAACTAACGACTTCCACAACCACATTATCGACCACCACAATTGATTTACCAACAACTCAAACCAATGATTCTACCGAAATTACTGTTTATTTAGCTGGGAAGACGATAAAACAGTTCAGTGATGATACAATCATTGAAGATTTGCGAAATTGTATTGTTGCAATGGCTACAGCGTACTGTAAAGATAACCAAATCCAACTTCTACACGAAATTACGTAATATCCAATTAAATTAACTTTGCGCTCGATTCTACCCGATATTCCGAAACAATTACACTTTCGAGAGAATTTCTTTCGGAATATCGAACGGAATAAAACGATGGTAGAATCGCGGCTCTTAAATTATTATAAACTTTAATCCAACTATTTTAGTACCGCTTATGTTCTGATAAAAAAAATTGCAAGATGTCCATATCACTGGCCTGACAGTGAAACTTGTGTCGAAACAACATTCAGTTTACCGCTTTTCTACGATTCTACGAAATGGTCCGGTTATCAAATGAACACTGCACATTTGGAGCAAATGTGGTCGGAATATGCTGAACAGTATTTAGATGATAATTTTGAAATTTACAATGCACCAAATGTTAATAAAATTGTAAAATGGTGGGCTATTGGAATCATAAGTGTCGTCATTTTATTGATAATAATTCTAATAGCGATAAGATTTATCACTGTTAAATTTCTATTGAATGCCAGGTAAGTTTAGATTTTGATTGATTTACAACCGAATTATCTTCCCTCAAGTTAGACTTAATCTGCAAGTGGAGCTTAACTTAAGTTGAGATTGAGGTAGTGAAGATAACTCGGACCTTGAAAGTGTTGATAATAACGGCAATAATAATGTTTTAGGCGACGATTGAGTGATACGTTATCGATAGTCTCAAAGCGAAAAGACAGTGATATTTCATTGTCGCCGCATTACCTTCAAGATACTCCGAAATTGTTCGATAATAAATATCCATTAATGGATACAGATTTTTGAGTACCCATTCAAATTTATTTATCTGAAATTTTTAATAAATAGTATTGAATTATAGAATTTTTTTTTCTGTAATATTACTTGGCCCCGAATGGAAAAAGTCATAAAACAAGCCATAAAACAAGACTAGTACTAACAATAAGAAGTATTTGAGGCCGACACTTCAACTTCTGGCAGGGCTGGCGCAAGGCAGGTATAAGGAGGCCCCTGCTCTACGAAAATTACCCAAAAAAGTTGCTCGTTCAAAAATTTAAGTGTAAGATTTGAATATGTATTCGGGCCCTGCAAAATATTTGAATCCGGCCCCGCAGAAGGTCACGCTGGCCCTAACTTCAGGCTATTCTGTAGATTACAGTAAGCCCAAAATATTGCCACACAACATGATACATCATTAAATATTGAATACAGGGCCGTCCCGAGACCATAGGAAAACAGGCAGTTGATTGGTGCGCCATAATTTCAGGACCGGCACTTTTTAATGCATCCTATAAAAAAACAATAGAACGGTCTCAACTTTTTAGATTTAGATTTATATTTAGAACTCTTTGGACCTGCTGTTAAGTAGGGATGATTTGACTGAGTTTAAAAAATGTTCTTTTAGCGAAGTTATTTATTGGTTGAAGGTGGAAAAGTTTGAAATTCAGGGTCGATTTTATGTCAGATTTCAGATCTAGCAGATCTTAAAAAGTCAGTCAGTCAGGATTTTCTAAATCCACCTTTGGAACTTTTTTTGATGTTTCCAATTGGCTTCTTAGTCCCAACCCTTCATCTATATTTTGCCTTTTATTTGAGTAGCTGTTTTTTCGTTTCAAAAGACATTTTTAATATTTTTTCTTACTGTCAAAATTAATGGCGTATATACGTTCTTGATAAGCACCGAACAATGAACAATTAACACCCTCTATACCATTTAATTTGGAACTTTGATTTTTGAAAAGTATTTCACTCAACCGTTATTAATTTACGCAGAAGGGCACCGAAAATAAGGTTGCCTAGAGCGTCAGGAAAACTCGGACCGGCCCTGAGTTTTATTTAGGTAACAAATACATTCAGAAAGGCAGCAGGTAAATTGTGGGCTACAAAAGAAATTTTTATGACATTTTTTAACTTTATCTAACAAAAAGTACTTCGGAAAAACCGTTCACAAGAAGAAATCCAAGAATTTCTAACACATATCTATTGGACAATTTAAACAGAATTTTGTTGAACAACTTCAGTTACGTTATTGACAACGAAGTCGCCTTTCGCTCAAACTCTCTAAACTATATTTTTCCCATCTCAACATTTTGTGTTTTTGAAGAACATTTTCTAGCGATACTGTAGCTAATTGAGAATACTCCCATTAAAACCTGAAGTCCAGATATTATTCCCTACGTACTAACTTTTGTTATTATTTGGACGGACGTTTGTCATTGAATACGTAAATCTATATTGAATAAGGTGAGTAATAAGCTTTGTGCAAATTATTACTTATTTATAATGTATTGAATAGAATACCATACACGTTACTTGTGGGGTAAGATGGGGTTAACCTTCTAACACTAGTGCAAACTCGGGCAGCAATGAAGCTGCCACCACATCAACACCACAGCCAAGTTGCTCAACGTCTGTAGTTACAGTTTCACCGCAACCCAGCTGCTCATCTTTTTTAACTGTATCTTCAGTTAAATGAAGGGTGGATTGCTTGCCAATTATGTGGAGAGGGGGTCATTGTACCTGTGTAGGTATTGATGACGATGATGAATATGCTACTCATATCAGTCCAGGTTGCCGACCTGGCAAAGTGTAAATAGGAGGTGTACCCCGTTTTACCCCGCACATGGGGCAAGACGGGGACTTCGTTCCTTATTGAATAATGTTAATAGATCTTGTAACTCTAGGCATTATTCTTCCTTTTTCGGTTTTTGTTCAATAAAGAAATATTTTATCATCTTATAATTGCTAATAAAGGGTTGAATTTATGAAAATTTTATGCTTAATTTTACTTTTAACCTTAAGGACCCCGTCATACCCCGGGTAACCCTATGTCAGCGTTGTATACTATTTATAGCTCTATCTCTATTTATAGCTCTATGAAAACTTTCTCCAGAAGAAATTGCATTGGGTTCACAGGCGTCTCTCTCATCTTCATGATCATCTTTCCTTTTATCTCTCTCGAACACTCAACACTGCTTCGAGACGGAGACATTGTTTGAAATTCTCTATTTCAGGGGTCGGCAACCTGTTTGTCCTTAAGGGCGCAATACTAAATTTGAAAATCACCGAGGGCGCATATTTTACAGATAATCAATAGGTATAAATAGGCATTAAAAAAAACAGATTTTTTATAACTTTATTTTGTTGGTGTTATACATAATGATACATATAATTCAGTGTGAAACTTGGGTGTCCATATTTTCAGCTAATTTCTTATAATTGGGGATATATTTAGAGTTCCCGGTCCTTAAACAATTATCTAAATGTGAGTCATTAAGCTTTGTTCGGTATTTTGATTTCAAATATTTCATATTTGAGAACAAAGACTCGCAATTGTATGTTGTTGCACAATATGAATAAATTTTTAGCGCACATTTCCTTAAAATAGGATACTTATTTTCATCGACTAAGTTCCAAAACATTTTATCATTACTATGCGCTTTTAAAATAATATCACTTTGCAAATTTATTATTTCTAATTCTAGGTCTTCGATATTATGAAGCTCGAAATACACTGAAACTATTTCAAGAACATCATCTTCAGTAACATTGAATGGATTTATGAAAAATCTTAATCTAATGCTGCAAAATCTTCAAATCTAGAAGAAAACTCTTCTATTAGCTTATCTATAATTTCTAAATATGATGTAGCAGTAAAATTTTCATTATTCAAATTTAAACTCTCAACAGTATATTTTATATTTGGGAAATGTGATAATGATTTTTTCAATAGATGGGATTTCAACAACACTAACTTGCATTTGAATGCATTTACTGCACTAATCATGTCAGCGATATGCTGATTTTTTCCTTGTATTTTTAAATTTAATTCATTCAACTTTGCCGTTATATCTGTCAGAAATCCGAGGTCGATTAGCCAATCCTTATTTTCTAATTGCTCGTAAAATTCGCCTCTTGATGCAATAAATTCCTTTATTTGTGGCAAAAGCATGATAAACCGCTCAAGTATTTTACCTCTGCTCAGCCACCTCACTTCAGTATGTAAAAGAAGATCTGTGAACTGAACGTCCTCATCTTCTAAAAGTAATTTAAACAATCTGTGTTGCATAGCTCCCGATCTTATGGAATTAATAATTTTTGTTACTATCGTAAATACGTGTTGAAAACCGATTGTTTTTGCGCATAACGTTTCCTGATGTATGAGGCAATGATAAGAAATAAATTTCGGGAATAAGGAATCCTGTCTACATAAGGCAATAAATCCTTTTTTCTTACCAGTCATCGCTGGTGCCCCGTCTGTTGTAATTGACGATAACTTAAATACTTTTTAAAAGTAGAAAAGATATCTTCTCCTCTGGTGCTTCCCTTTAATGGCAGAACTTTAAGGAATTCTTCTTTTGTTGTAAAATCAGAAAATACCATCTTCACGCAAATTGCTAATTGTGATATATTTGTCACGTCTGTCGATTCATCCATCTGTAGCGAAAAGAAAATACAATTTTCCATATCATTTGCTTAATTCTGCCTCCAAATTCTCCGCAATTACTTCAATTCTTCTAGTAACAATTCGTGCTGATAATTGCAACGTGTTTATAGCTGAAACTATTTTCGTTTTATTTTTAAATTCTTCAAAAAGTGAATCAGCAGCTTCTAACATGGCTTCTTTCACTAATTCTCCATCTGTAAATGGTTTTTTATTCTTAGCTAGCAAATGCGATATTTTATATGACGCGATCGTTGCTGCTTTATGTTGTTGCAGTGGTTTAGTAAAAAAACTTTGCGGGTTAGTTATTGAAGATTTTAAAGAAATATATTTTTTTTCTTCTAATTTCAGAGTTCATTGGATAGTCACTATCAAAATTGGTATGAACGGTCTTAAAATGTCGTTCAATATTACTTTTCTTGGGAATCGCAATACTATTATTACACAACAAACAAATACACTTCCCTTTGTAATCAACGAAACAATATAGATGTTCCCATTCATCGTTAAAATAATATGTTCTTTTTCTTTTACATTTATCCATGAAGGGTTTTGAAAGAAAAGAATTATTTTGGATTACTTGGTAGTTTTAAATGCACGGTCTACGCGTGGTCTATTCGAAATACGATCACACACTAACAAAAAATACGTGCGTGTTATTAGATACGCTCAAGGTTAGCAAACTGCTAATCTATGCACAATCCTAAACTCAACTGACTACTTGCTGTATATCGCCGTTTGACAAGAGTAAGTAAATCGCTCTGGCTATCATAGATTTACACTAGTCCAGCGAGGGCGCATTAAAAATGGATCGCGGGCGCCGCGTGGCTTACCCCTGCTCTATTTTTTACTCTGAACTTACTACATATTATCAATAAAGTCCAGTATCTCTTCGAAAAACAGGATACTATCAAATTCCAACCCTTTTTGAGCAAAACTCGAACAGGGTCCTTGAAAGGGAATGATGTTAAAATGGAAAGTCCCTATATATGTGAACTTCAATGAGTGACTGTAGGTATACTTTTTATTTCTACACAATCAGAAATAGTGTTAGAATGGATTAGGCTCTAAAAAGTACTACTCTCCTTAAAAGAGACACATTTGAAACCTCTGAGGAAGTTACGGTGAGAGGTATCGCAATGGGGTAGCTTCGACATGAACGTACCCTAACTTATTTTTTCGTTTGCTTACTCATATGACTCATATCCCCATATGGTGGTGATTAAGCAACTTGATCGATTTTTTCTTATGGAAAAATCTACATTTCCAAATTAAACTATAATATTTGGCTAAATTTGGTTAAATCATAAGAGAAAGTTGTTATTTTCATAATTTTACTTTGATAATTAAATGTTTGCAATTATTTATTGCTTTGTAAAAAAACATTTTTTTTTTAAATTTCAATTGTTTTTATTTTTCAAAAAAATCCAAAATGGATGTGGAAACAATTGATTTAGAAGGTGTGTTGATTTAAACATTCTTTCTAAATAACGAAAATAGTTTCTAATAATAAATATATACAAATGCAAAACCAGTTTATAATAAAGGATTTGAGTGAAATGTAGGCCGAATTTCTTTAACATTTATTATTATTATTTTAGGATTTTTTTGATGGCGAGTTATTCAACTTTTTCTAATACAGCTATTTGCCGGTAGAGGGCCAGACGCATTCCAACGGCCATTTAAAAGTTCTGTGAACGAAATCAATAACCTTTCAAGAAGTTTTCCAATTCCTAATTTAACAAAAAAACAGTGTTTAATTATCAACGATAACAACAAAACTATGTGACGTGCATTGACGATTAATTAATTAATTAATTCGTTTTGTTTTAAAGTCAATTGAAGCAGCAGAATGCATCCGAATCGTCGCAGGAAAAAGCGTCCAAATTACGGTATACGTACAGTGGAAGTATTACGCGGTACAAATGGTTTTGGTTTTACAATATCTGGTCAACAACCGTGCATATTATCGTGTATTGTGGCAAATTCACCCGCCGACCATGCTGGATTACGTGCTGGTGATTTTCTGATTTCAGTCAATGGTATATCTGTATCGAAAATCACACATGATGCTGTTGTTAATTTGATTGGTAATTGCCATGGACCGATCCGGATGACAATTGCTGAGAATTATTATTCGGATAGTAGTGAGGAGGAATTGGATGTGAATCGTATTGTGAATGCTAGGAAACCGAAGTATATGCACAAGCCACGGTACCATCGGTTGCACAAACAACACCACCATCAACAACAACAACAACAACAGAATGATACGGTTAAAAACAATAAACACGAGAATTGCCAGATGGACGACGATAATGGACCGATCGAATACAAGGCGATTGTCGGCTATTTGGGCACAATCGAAATGCCAAAACAACTATTACCAAATTCTCGTTTACAAACCGTTTGTAGTTGTATAAGGAAGTTGCGACAAGAGAAACGTACACCTACAGCCGTTCTAATGACAATATTTCCAACATGTTTAACATTAAAGAACTCATCCAATCATATTTTAGCGATTTATCCCATCAATCGTGTCGTCTATGTTGGTTCAACCACCGATAAAGAAACGAAATATTTCGGATTAGTAACGAGTGCTGTTGTTAACGACACCCAACAACAATGGTTATCATCAGATGAAAAGAAACTCAATATCGATAATAATAACGATATCGAAATATCGAATAGTTGTCACGTATTTATGGTAGATGCAAAAATTATCGACCATAATATCCATAAAGAACGTGCTGATAGTTTCAAGATTAACTGTACGCCTGATTTAATAACAGGGAATTGTTTGGAATTCCCCACAAACGCTCTATACATTGTCAATTTAATACAGAATATGTACAAATTGCAAACTGATAACAATCACAAATTGATCGATGATAATCTGATCGGGCCGTTATTGGCGAATTCACCACAACCGAGTGCGTCCAGTAATTCCGATTCGGGTATCGGTTTCCGTGATGATTGCGGTAATATCAGCGATAGGATTTTGGTGGTGGAATTTCCAGCAAATAATCGACCGATCGTACCAACAACATCGACAACAATCAACAATCGTCCAATCGGTATTGATGCAACTAATTTACAATTAGAGAATTTAGATTCACCGTTAAATAACGATAATTTCCCGAATTTCGAGTTAAATAACGTACGTTGTAAGAATTTAGATATCAAACTGCCCAATAATCTATCGAAAAGCGACGATCGTAATCTTAAAATACACCAGAAAAACGATTTGAATAACATTCGAGCTTACGAATCGATTAATATCAAGAATATTTTAGATAAATCCGAGAATTACTTAATCAAACAAATCAATAACGACACTAATAATAATAATAATAACAACGAGAATGAGACGGTTTTGAACCGTTTAACTTGTCGAGCCTTGCCGGATCGTGCAATCAAACTACGCGGCCTATCACCATCAAGTCTGACAAGCTCTGATGATAACCAGAACTATAACGAACGTGCCATCGATGTACCTATCGATACGAAGAAGTCATATGAGACAATCTCAATGAATGATGATATAGAATTTCAAAGTTCTGTTGATAATGTTTCGACGAAAACCGACCAAAAACCGCACCTCTTCAAAACACCTTTATTACTACTATTCGATAATGGTAATGTGACGAAACGTTTAAAGAAATCGAAAAAGATGCCAAACAGTTGTGATCATTTGGATCGTTTCGTTGATGATGTTGAGAATCATTATTGTAGTAAATTGAGTCCGAAAGTTTATGGTTTATCGAAGCCGAATCATAGTTGTGAAGAATTGAATAATTTGGATTGTTGTGAGAAATTTGGTAATAATTATGGTAGTTTACAAGATTTGTACAGTTGGAATCAACAGCACCATGGGCATGGTATTAGGAATATTGCACAAAGTGAACCGGACGTTAGGACGACACGGAATCAAAATGGCACAGAAAGTCGGGTAAACACTATTTATATTTATAATATCGATAACAGTAGCATGGATAGCTTTGTAATAATACTGTAGAGTAATTGATATTGGCAAATAGATCTAACGCTCTTTATTATTGACCTAATTTGCTTCTTTACGAGTTGAGATTATTTGTAGAGTAATTCAATACATAATCGTTACATGAAATCTGCTATAAATTACTCGATTTTTGCTCACGCTTCCTAATGTTTGTTTAATTGGCGGAAATTCCAGTATTCTGTCTTATTTTAAATCGAATAGATCGACGTTGTTTTATAGTTTTTCTTAGGAATTTTGCAGTCTTTAAAGCGAAGGTGGTTTCCATTAAAAAAAAACTGACCATGAATCATACGATCAATGCAGGTAGTGATTCATAAATCACTTTTTTTGCGAACAATAAAAATACGTATTGAAGTCTCAATAAGGAATGATTATTTGTTGATTGCAATTGCAATTAAAGGTGACAAGTCGGGAGTCTTTCACAGGGTAGGCACGACGACTAGACTTATCGACAATCATTCAGTCTCATTCCATTTCGATGTTTTATTGGTCGTTGAAGATAGCTTTTTTCTCCAATTCTATAGAAACTGTAGATCGTATGTAACAACAGAGACAGTGTCTAATGTGAAGACTTCTAGTTTTTATTGTACAAAGTATGTCGGTTACAGTGATTTGGATTTTTTTCGAAAATACTGCACGATTTTGAGGTAATTTTTTTCACCTAATACAAAGTCGCAAAAATAAGTTAACTCACATATTGCAGTGACTTAAGAGATCAAAGCAAAACAATACATTTAGATTATAATACACATCATAACGAAATCCACAATAAAGAGTGTAATTAATTATATTTCTTCCAAATTTATCGTACTTAGAAATAACTATAGAATTTTTCATGCAATTTAGCCACTTAAAGGTGTAGCTTGTGGAATGTGAACATAAGAGAAACGTTTGTAACAAATGCCCTTAGAATTAGTGGAATTTTCGAAAAATCACGCGTGTGCCTTCTAAAAAACATTTGCTTCTTTTACAACTTGTCCTGGTCGGCTTAGATGAAATGCCACGGCTATATGTGAGACAAGAAATTTGGTAGAAAATCACGTGAAATTCCAACTGTTTTAGGTTTTCAAAGAAACGCGTCTCTCTTGTACTTTTACAACTGCAATCGTCACAAGGACATCTGGTTATTTGTAAGAAACTTGAGGAATATACAATGTTTGTATACTTATCGGCGTATTGTAAAATCCGTCTGTTTTTGTAGCTCCTGTCTTTTTTGGCCTTCCTCGGCTGTCATACTGTTTAGCTCAGGTTAGGTGTTTGTCAGATCAGGCCCTTGGTCGTAAAATATCTGAACATTTCAGGCAATAAAAGACTTCAAAATATACTCATGTCGATAAGGCTACGTTGAAGGGTTTTAGGTAGTTGAAATGATAAAATTAGTTGTACGTTTTGAACTAATGTATTGATGCAAAAAAAAAAATTGATGCAACCTGTCGATTTGAGTTGGTGTGTCGGAAAGAATACAAGTTTTTGGATTTTCGAAATTTTCGATAAGGTTTGGAAGGGGAAAAAGGAAAGCATGGCAAATACAGAAAGTGGGAAAAAAGGGCCTTGGTCATTGAATAAAAGATGATGTTTGGGACAAAGCGCAATAAAGATGAAGGACGGTTGGGTTACAGCTGGGGCGGAACAAATTTTGAATTACAGGAACATAGTAATTGAGTTGTTTACACTTTAGTAAAACGTGAGAATTGAAAGTTTTGGAAATTAACAGTTAACAATCCGACCGTACATACAGGGTGTTGTTTCTAAATGCAATCGGTGATGTAACAGCAATAAAAACTTGTACAACGTCAAATACAAGAGGATCTAGGGTTCTATAAATATTTTAGCTAATCGGAAAATAGGGAAAATTCAACCCAATCGATCCATGTGTCATGTATCGAAGCAACTACCATAAGAGCGTACTCGGTACATGAAATTCGGATATATTTTTTTCCATAATCAAATTCAAATTCAAATTATATTTGAAAAAACTGGTCAATTATCAAAACGCTAAATAATCTTACCTTTCCACAGATGTTTGTTGCTTTCAGCAACAGTATAGGCCAACGGTGGGCAAATGCGGCTCTTTGTTGGGCTAAGTGCTCATTGAAAATATAAATCCGTTATAAGTTATATAACTATATTAATTTGAAATTAAATTCGAATTCTGTATTTAAGTATTATCATGTTACTGTTGTGTGGCCCTTTATAACATACGAAAAACCGGACTGCGGCTCTCATTGTCCTAGTATGTGCCCACCTCTGGTATAGGCGATTAAAACAGTCACAGAAGATCACTTATAATACGATATTTGCAATAGCATCATTAAGTTTAGTTTTAATTTAGGAGTTAAAAAAAATAACTTTTAAATCTCACAACGACGGTTGTTTTGATATACGAACCAATTACAAGGCAATGCGGTTGAATTTTCCTGTTTTCCAATTAACTAGTAAGTCTATGAGGGCCCTGGGTTTGTATACGTTCTTGAGGGTTTTATTTTTGTTGCTGCATGGCTAAATAGAAGTCTCGACTACTGATCATGTTTAGAAACAAACACCCTGTAAAATAGGACAACGAATCGCCTTTTATTAGCATATCTGTTGTGGCATAATTTTATTATTTTGGCTTCAATCTCTTTAATCATCGCGCCCACTATACGAACAGTGTTAAATAGTATATGTTACTTCAAATTTTTCAATGTACATATTTCGTTCAAAACTTTTCTGCTTTCGACAACTTAATACCTAGCGCCGGCCCTGTACGTACAATAATAAATCAACTTTCGATGAATTGACGAAAGGAAAACGTGTCGTGTAGGAGTCTATTTTAAATGAAAGTAACGTACCTTTGGAATTTTAATGATTTCTTTTTTGTTTTTATTTCAAAAATAACAAAATCTTTTGATAAATGATGTGTAAAACCTCCCAATATTGTTGTTTTTGTTACATAAATACTACATGGCTCTGAGCGAATAAAGTTGTAAAATATAAATGTAAAGATTGCATAAGTTTCAAAGTTTAAACAAAAAATAAAAAAAAATGAAAAAAAAAGAACAGAATTAATTAACAACGGAATTGTTAGTGTAACTATGTAGAAATACTGAAATAATGAAACTATAAAGTCGAAATTGCGGTTTGTTTTCTTTTATTTTGTAATCGTTACACATATGCAAATAATAGAGAATGTACAAAATAAATAAAACCTCATATACTGGGTGGCTAACCTAACTAAACAAATTTTTATTCTGGGAAAACCTTAAAGATACATCATTTTACTAGTACGTAGTCGATTCTCCAACCTTGTATACTTTCTGTCCAGTAATATACAGTATATTTAATCTGAGGATATAGTTGAAGTCTGACTAGGTACGCCAAGGCTAGTAGAAATTGTTGATAAATCAAGTATCTAAACGATCTCTATCTCTTAAAAAATATTTGCAATTTTTTTGTTTGGTTACGTGCCTAACGTATTTGTCAACTGAGCTGATATGCCATGACTGTATACGAGACAAGAGATTTGGTAGAAAATGACGTTAAATTGTTAAGGTTTTTGGAACTGTATGAAATTGTATTCTCCAATTGTTTGACGTCATTCCGGTACCAAACCATACAAATAAATTACTCATTATTTTAATTATTCAACAATTTATCATATTTCCTGTAGATAAGTGAAACACATGATTGTTTCCAAAATGAACAGGTTGTAAATAGACCGTGAGGAATGAATTGTTTCAGATAAAAATAGATGATGTTTTAACGAATTTATTATATCCATTCTTCATAAAATAGGAAGTTTGTTTTGAAGTTAAAAACTTCCCTATAGAATGCAAACATTCCAATAATAATAATAATAATCATTATTATTACTATTATTAATAAACAGCAGAGTATGTATAAAATAGAAATGGCTTCTCTTTACATGTAAAATGATGAATGTCCGTTTTAAAATCCCACTCCCGTTTTTAATTCCCGCATCTTTCTCAATGAATCTGAACTTGGTGGGGCCCGATGGGGCGGTCACTCCCGTACCAGAATCGTACATGTCTACATTGGGTTAATTTTTTTTTTTAAACAAAATAACAACAACATTCGAATAAATCAAGAATTGTGATAATTAAGACCAATGAGTAATTTTAAAAAAATGTGTAATTTTATAAAAAATTGTTAAGGAAGATGTTAGTTGAGAAATCGAAACAACAAATCATGGAAATATGCCTGTAAGTGCTTGTTTTTTCGGAGTAATTTCAATTTAATTAAATTGGGTGCGGAAATATCAAGGGCACTTCCTCTAACATACTCACATATTAAAAAACGTAGACTTTCGTCAATGATATCAATCTTTTTTTTTTTCCTAATTCATTAATTAAGATATTGTGGTGATAACAGTTATCATAATAATTTATGAGAATTTATGGTGATATCATCAAACATTCACACGGTTTCTCAACAATTTACTGCTAATTTCAGTAAATGAAAAGTCTTGAAATTTTTTTTAAACGCCATCACGCTTGTTTACTGTAAATTTTAATTACTTTTAATTTGTTGAGAGAATGAACGAAAAAAAAAACAAGAACAATTAATAAAATATTTGCAATTTTATTGAAATTCTTTAAAGGTCAATGATTTTAATTATGTACAATTACACGAAAAATGCGTAGATTTGATGAGAAAGTCGCCATGAAAGTTGCTTTAAAATTTCCAATTAATTTCTAGTTCAGTACACAACACACGATCCATTGTTGTTCTAATTGAGATTAATTAGAAAAACCTGTTGACTTACATCACGAAAAATATTGCGAATTTCTATAATAAATTCATTGGTTTCTATGTTAATTTGTTGTTTCATTAATTTTATTTTGCGGTTTGTTTCAGTGATAAAAAGGAAATGAAACTTCCCGCAATGTTTGTCATTGCGAATTAATTTTTCCCAAACACAAAAAAAGAACGAACGAAATAATAAATAAAAGATTGAACAAAACATTTCGAATTTTGCTTCTTGTTAATGAAAGAGGTTTTTATACAGGCGTATACAGTCTCGGACATTTGTCTAGATACAGCGAGAGAGAAGCCAAAATTTATCCAATTTTAAAAGTGTCGATAAGGGTGGCGAATATTTGTTTTCTCTCTAATAACTTGATAAATGCGCCTTCAATCTACAGGGTTGGAAAAGAGACCAGACGCAAAGATTTTATAAGACAATTAGAATATCGGATCCCTTGGAAATTTATATTTATATAAATATATAGGGTAGTGGTTCTTAACTTGACGTTCAAGCACCTCTTGGGGATGATGATACATTTTAAAAAAGTTGGATTTCAAGCAAAAATATCAATTTTAGCTTAAGTCAAGTGTTACTAAATTAGTTGTTAAAGGACCTTTTGAGGGAACAATAGGCATAAAAGTTTAGCCTTTCCTGGCACAAAAAAAAAACAGGTATGATTGTATGCGTCTGACATCGATCACTGCCTTTTCGCATTAATTGATAACATGTCAGGAATCTGAACTGAATTTTAATTGCAATAAGACTTTTGAAAAGGTCACAAGGTCAAATAAATACAATCTACATTTCTCTTATGAGGACTTTTACTTGATGAGGTGCGGTTTTTCCTTAAAACCCGGCCACTAATTATTACTATTTTTCACGCCTTATTGCTAAACTGCGTTCCAATGTCTTAGGTCTAATTTATCTTCGGCTATAAGGCCTTAACTGAAAATTTGCTTTATATTAAATGAGCCTTTTATGAAAGCATTTTGATTTGCTGCAGCTTTGAGCCTCCCTTTTTAATAATAAATCTTATATAAAGTGACAATAAGGATCTCAAAGCTTAAGACCAAGCTGGCATCAAGAAATTTAAGTTGAATAGGGCCTTAGAATATTTGTTAGTACATTTCTGTATTTAATGTTGTCTAGTCTAAAAAATGATACTTCCTCTCAGGGCCAGACATTAGGAGTGTATAAAGGGTGCAATGCACCTGGGCCCCTACATTTTCTTTTTTATATCTTTTAAAAAATCTTGTTAAATTTCTTATCGTAAAGAAACTTTGAGCCCCCAAAATATCACTTGCATCCGAATGTCTTTGTAGAGAAGGCTGGTCCTGCTACCTACCCTTCTATCTTGTCTTGTAAGGTCGACAGTTGTAAGTGCTCTATGTTTATATATTTTTTCCTAATAGAAAAGAAGGTATAATTCTTGGATCTTTGACCATACAGGATGGTTAGTGTCGTCATTATGTCCTGTCTATTTTGTCATTACTGTATATTGTAGAAATAACGTTGTCATTTCTCCAACCCTCTTGACTGATAAACGATAAATAAAAACGTGTTTATTATAGAAAAACAATAATATTAGATCATTTACCAAAAATAAAAAAAAATAAAAACAATAATTGAATTAAATGAATCATTCCGATATAAGTGTTTTGATAATTTATCAGTATTTAATTATTGTTAGTGGTTTAGCGCCTTTATTATTTACTGAGTAATAAATCCCCCCAACACTTAATTGATATCAGGGAAAAAAGTTATTATTAGTTCTTTTTTTGCAATACGTATGACGTTGCAATCTACGTAAGCACGTAAATTTAAACAGATAAATAAACGACACCTATGCATATATACCATTATTTAATTCTTGATATGTACATATAAATACAGAAATTGAGGACAAAAGAACTAATTCCGCTATTTTCCAGTCTACTTCATTATATGTTGTTTGTTCTAAAAATTGTTAATGTGTTTAATTAGAATCTTGTCGGAACAAATTAAAGAAAAAAATTACAGAAATTTTTCATATATTCTCTTTAGAAATTGTATTTTGTGGTAATATAATTGGTTCTGTAAATAGACGATTAGACCAATACAACCAAGTTCAATGATCTTGTTCTTTATGTGGTTGTAAAGATGATTTTGAAGGTGTAGATTTCGTCAAGCAGAAACCTACTACCACCAAATTTACACGATAAATAAATTCATATTTTTCGTTACAATCTATTTTGCAATTGAGATTGGTAGAGTTAGAAATTTTGGGTATACCTATTAAATTCGTGTTTAGGCGATTACGTCGTAGAATTGCCACGCGAATCATTTTTATTTGAACTGTTGTACCATTAAGGAATCTCGCGTGTTGTTTACAATTACAAATTTATTGCGACTGAAAAGTCAATTAGTTCGATTTGAACGTTAACTTTTACAAATCGTATAAAATGCGTATATATCTTCACGCAAGCCATCCACAACCAACCCAGTACTTCTTAGAGTAGTGCCTTATAAACAACATTTTGTCTTAAGTGTTCCGCAAGAAGTTCTAGTCAAATCTTCCTTTTTTCTTGTCGAATTTACCCTTTAACAAGTCATTTCCTCAGTTCTCAGAGTTGTATAGACCTACAGATCAGAGGGTGTTTCATGAGGAAGAAAAATGATCCTTAGTAGGTGTACTGCAAAAGAATCTATCAAAGTTTCGTGTTCCTGCTGTAAAACGTTCCCTAGGTTGAGAAATAGGTTTGGATCATTGCTTATTAATTAATTCGCAAAATTTTTATCACCAAAATATTCTTGAAGATAATTGTGGGTAGTACCCTTGAAATACCTGATGAAGAGATTTGTCCAAAATGAAATGCACAAACTGCCGAATTTGTTTCTTTAGAAGGGCGAAACCTTTTTTCTTGTCGAATTCACACTTTAGTAAGTCATTTTCTCAATCAAAGTAAAGTTACTCGGAGTTGCATAGATTTACAGACCGATTATTCCCAAAGTGTGAGAACAAAAAATGAAGCGGTCCCTAGTTTGGCTAATCGCGCGTAAGGTACGCATTTTGAGAACCATAAATAAAATGCAATCATGCACCTTACTTCTCGAAAATACTTTTTGAGCAAAGTGGAGGTGATTGCCCGAATTTTACTTGCAACTATTCGATGCGATTATATCACCAAAATTACGTAAAACTGTTTCCAATAATGATTATCTTGACGAGCCTGATGAAATATTCTTGGAAATGCCTGGTGTAGAGGTTTATTCAAATCCCAATGCACAAACAGGCGGATTGTTATTTTTTTAGGGGCGAAACCTTTACAATCAAATATTTATCAATTGCTCATCAGATATGTTTAAGGCATGACTTTTATTGGAGCTACTATGCACGCAAATACTGTATCTGTATTTAGCCTGTTGCAATATGAATCAGCGGCAATGTTATTGTTAAATTTGTTTATTTATTTATTTTTATCTTCGTATTTGATGATAGCTAATTATGTTGAATTATTTCGTAATAATTCTATAAACGTAATGCATTGTATATGTTTTCATCATCCATTAAAGACGTAGCAGGATTGACGTAACTAGAATATCGACTCGTATGATGTTTATTGAATGATTTTTCTACTGAAAAACTATCGCAAACTCACCAATTATAATAGTGCTAAACAAGTTATAAATAGCGAATTTGGTGAATTTTTAGAGTATTAAAAAAAAATGTTTATTACTACCATACATGGCAGAGTGTATTGTTGTTAATTAATAATAATTGTGTCCTTGATTGTTATTATTGTTATTCACAACAGTCCAGACTGATTTTCGGTTACCTGTTCGCAGTCACAGGTGTTGTTTCCACTTGTTAACCCCCAATTCACCTGTCGCGTTTCGTATTTTTTCCTCTATTTCAACGGCAGTTTTTTAAGTGTTCAGAACATTCAACAACAATGATTCTACTGTAAGTCCATTTATTTTTAATATTTTTTTGTTCGTGATAAAAACGACGTCGCATTCTATCGAAGAAACATTGACCTAATTTGATTTGGTTTCGAATTTTCCAAAAAGAAATTGTTGAATTCATACGCGATTTTCAAGATTGAGTACACCGTTGCCTTGCCGTTTACACGGCAAACAATCGAATTTGTTTATAGATTAGATTAGCATTTTCGTCGTAATCAAACAAAAAAAAAAACGTTTATTTTATGAAATTTTGCAGTAAATGCGCAACTTTAACGTTTCGCGGATGCAAATGTTGATAAATTCGGTTTGAGAGAAAAAAAAATAAGTGTAACTATCACAATATAATGTATTCATGATATTTGTTGTTTACATTTCAAATGCACCCAATATAAATGGATGCATTATCGAAAATTTACAACCAATTCGTGTGTGAAATTTTTTATCACAAACAAGGGTGAGTTGCGCGATTTTCCTGCTGTTGTTGTTATTAAAAATTCGTTTATACAAATATTGATATTGTTGAGGAAACGTTGGCGATCTTTGCTGCTTTTTATTTTTGTTTATTTATTTTAATAAAATAATTTAGTAGTTTAGTCTAATCTTGAGGGGTGCATGTGGTTTTTATTAGCGATGGTGGCAATCTTGGCAACAGTCTGGTGGTGGCTTTGAGACCTCCTTTCAAACGTTTCAACACGACAATACGTCGGGGCGGTTCTCAACGTTTCGTGAGACGTCCAGCTTCACTTCTATCATCATCCGATATCGCACATCAGGTAGATATAATTGCTTTGTTTATTGAAAGATTACAGAATATTGCGATATTTATTTATCAGGATTTTCTTTTAAAAATTATTATCTATTAGTATTTGTTGGAATGGAGAGTTGTTTTAAAATATCTAAAATTTCAATCCGTTATTGTGAGGTAAAAACGAATTTATTTCCTTAGTTATATAATGTAGTTTTTTTTGTTCGCTTTTCATTGTTACAATTAGGCATCTGCCGCTCTTAATCAAGCCCTCGACTTTAGAATGATGTAATAGAAATGTAGCAACCATTTCTATTCATTTCTTCTCACGATAATTAACTTATATTTATGTATCTATTTTAATAGGGTGAAGATAATGGTACGGTGAAAAGTCACGATGAAGGCCCATCCGTTTGGGCAACATCCTTTGAACGTCTCCTAGACGATCCGTTCGGTTTGCATACATTCGCTGAATTCTTAAAGAAGGAATTCAGTGCTGAAAATATCTATTTTTGGACAGCATGTGAACGTTATCGACGTTTACAATCGGATCATGAACGTATCCAAGAGGCTCAACGTATCTATCAGCAACATTTATGCGTTGGTGCCCCTGAACCGGTGAATGTTGATTGTCAAGCCCGCCATTGTACTGAACAATGTTTACAAGATGCAAAAATCGATCTATTCGATGCGGCCCAAAAACAAATCTTCAATCTAATGAAATTCGATAGTTATCCGAGATTTCTAAAATCACAACTCTATAAAGAATGTTTAAATGGTGATATTGAGAAGCCACAATTCGATGCCGGTTTATTAATACAACCGATACAAACAACACCATCGAAATTGAAGAAATCATTGAGTAATGCTGAAGATCGTCGACGGAAATCGTTGTTGCCGTGGCATCGGAAGAATCGATCGAAATCAAAAGATCGTGGTGAATCTGAATACAGTCAGAAACAACGGAATGGTTTAACAGCCAGTTCGGAGAGTGTTAATGGGGGCAAAAGTGAGATACACAGTAGTAAATCATCATTAACATCATTAGATTTGGCAATCACAAATTCCCAGGTAATTTAACGAAATACAGGAAGATTAAATTATGTATAAGTTAATTGAAACAAAAATAAAAAAAGGATCACAAGTTAATCAGTGCATCCTGTGCACTTTACGACCGGAAATTGTTGCCGTTAATGACGACCATTAATTTTAATGATCTTTAATGTAATTAACGATTTCAGCTAATTTCTATTTTTGGGTTTTTACAGGATTTAAATCGGGGCAATCACGATGAAATTAGTGCCAACCGTCCAGCTTTGTGTCGTGTAATTTTAAATAATGGCAGTACAACAGTTGTACAAATCAAACAATCCGAAACTATCCAACAGTTAGTTAATCGTTTATTAGATAAGCGCGGCTTAAATTATTCGGCTTTTGAAGTGTACACTGATAAACATTCGAAAACTGTTGATATTAATGAACCATCAACTCTATTAGCCGGTTGTGAAGTGACAATCGATCAACGTGTCGTATTCAAATTGGATTTACCCAATCGCAAAGTGATTTCAGTTAAATCGAAATGTACGAAACTCATATCGGATGTATTACGTCCAATTTTAGCGAAATACAATTACAATTTGGATCACACCAGAGTTATGTTGAATGAAAATAATGTTGTTGATTTGACCAGTTTTGTAACAAGTATCGATAAGGCGCGTTTGAAGATTTTAATTAATAATGAACCGAAACCACCACCACCGCCGCCTCCAACATCTTCACACGATCACACTTCAACAACCACCAATCCAATTATTAAAATCAATAATGTTAAAGTTAATAAATTGGACGAGATAACGAATCAGGTGTTTGAAGGTATCCTACAGGAGAAGGCTGATTCGGCTTCATTGAAATCGAAATGTGATAAAGGCTCCGTTAAGGTAGAATTATCGTTTAAACTGTCACAAGGACAAAACTATTAAAATCGATTAATTTTTATTAATAATAATAAATAGAGTGAAGATTGGGGCTCGGAACATTCATCGGGTATATTCGGACGGTTCTTGCGTCGTGATTCTGGTCTACATGAACGGAAAAAGAAGGCGGCTCTAACACCACGCGTTAAAATCGACGATGATGAACATAAGAAACCGTTAATAGCTAAATGGAAGACTGGTGTTAATAAGATGCAGATTGCCTCCAGTGAAAGTGATGGTATATTTGTGTCTTTTTAAATATAACAAACAAAAAAAAATAATAAACAATCAAAATTTTATTATTTTGATAATTTTCTAGAACTAGTTGAAGGTTTAACCAGAGCCCAACGTTCCCGTTTGGAGGACCAACGTGGTACTGAGATCAATTTCGAACTACCCGATTTCTTGAAAGATAACAACAATTCGAGGAAATTACAAAGTGAGAATTCACGATTCTATGTGAGCGAATATGAGAATAGGAAGATATTACCATCGCCACCGCAAAATTGTAACAATTACGAGAATCGTACGATTACGAATTCACCTAATAAATTGAATAATTTACGAATGCATTCACCAAATAATTCATCAAATCAATCAACACCATCGAAATGTGATAGTTTGGAGAATACGGTGATTGAGAATAAGAAAGAGAGCCCGAAAACAAGCGAACCACCACCATTACCACCAAAACCGAAAATTATACCGATCAAACCGTCCAATTGGGGGCAAAATGGTTTGAATCGTACTAAAGAGATTCTATTAGAGAAAGAGAAAAGTATGTATTTAGAAAAGCCGTCAAGCAGCTTCGTTTGAAATTCTTCTAATTTCCTGTAATATATTGTAAAAAAACCTATATAATTTATTAGCGTTATGTATATTATGTTTAAATGTTTGAATATATTTTTTTGTACGTTTTTATTACTATTTCGCTTCTAATTGTTTATCGGGCGTCTCAACCGCTGCCACTTCTTCGTCTACTTTTTCCTCCGCTTTTCTTATATAAGTATTAGCAGAGGGCTCCTTGGGTGGCAGCCAATCTGGTATTATTTTACCGTGTATGCGCCACACTCCATAGAGGTTGGAAATGTGTTTCTCGAACACGACATATTCCAACACATCTTTCGCAATGATCTCGCTGCCGTGCATCAATCGGCCGAATCGATCGTAAATCGCCAACGACTATAAAATTCGAATAGTTCATCAATAATTAATCGTAAATTATAAATAATTATTACTTGTTGCGTGTGGAATCGTACAGTGACTTGTGCGAAAATATTCTCTTTTGTAACAACGTCTGTGCATCGAGCATGGACAATTCGAGGCAATTCAACACTTTTGATAAATTTCCAACGTAAAGTCTTATTTTCAACGTTATAAATGACTTCCGGCAAGGCCCGCTCTGTTACATAATTCGCTAATTCGTCTCGATCGTCCGTCGTTAAACATTCATGCATTTTTATGTAAATATCCTCAGCTTCTTTACAAAATTCGGCCGTATCGAATTCCTCCTCGTACGACCGGATCTTACGTATCGCCATCATCGACTTCGATTTCTTCTCCAAAAACTGGAGTTTCTGCTTCGCACCCTAAATCAATCCAAAAATAATAATTGTGGCAACAAGGGAATAGAATCGTACTTGTACGTGTATCGGGGAGATTTTACCATCACCTTCGGGTGGCACGTACCCTTCAAAAATACCACCAGTTGCGCTGATATAGTAGGGCTGCTCGATCCATGGTCGTGGCGGTAATAAGCCTTGTTCTTTCAAGCGCGAACGTATCTCTTCTTCGGTCAACGAACCTGTATCTTCATGGAATCGTGGCAATTCAACTTTCATTACTTTCTGGCGGCGCAAATCTTTGAATTTTGGATTCCAATGCTTGGTTCGCCGGTAACGGACGATTTGCAGATTAACAGCAGCGGTTGAGGCCGGGGCTAACTCCTAGAATATAACCTCAAAATTTACAAAGAAAACTGTTTATGGATTTATCGTACTTGTAATAGACGCGGGAGCACCGCGTTTGTGAGCCGTAATGCCATTATTTCGAAATAATCCGATAATTTCGATTACAGTGGACTTCTGGAAAAATTTAGGTTAATAAATGAGGTTAGGTATCACTCTAGAGGGCGCTATCATAGCTTATAATAATAGCGACATCTACCATTATTATTAGATATTAACAATATTTAAATTTAAATAAAAAATTTTGTTACAATAAAATAAAAGAAAGGCATTTAAAAATTTGTTGGGCCTCAAAATTTAACTGCAGACTTTTTTTTAATAAAATAATAGGCAAATTAGACCTAAGGTTTGCTATAGTAGGATATCCTTCATAATGTCACAAGCTCTATACAAATCTAGATTTCGGTAACAATTTTCTTTGAAATAATGTTTTATACAGTAAATAATCAATTAAATGACACAATTTCAAGTTTTGGGTTATTTTGAGCCCATAATTGTGCCTATTCTGATAGAAACTCTAAGTTTTAAGCCATCAATTACATCCAGCTTACAGTTCACAATCTCTAGATGATCTTTCTGAGGTTATGTCGACTTGATGTTTATTTCGGAAAAATACAATTTATTTTAAATTATTGTATAAATGAAGCCGTTTCAGTACTCTCGGTAAGCTTTCCGATCCCTAATACTTCTCTATCATAAAATTGATCGATTTTCTTAGGTATTTTTCGAGAGCCTTAAGTCTAGAACACTGCAGTGGGGCGCCAATAGAAAAAGCTCCGGTTGACGGCCCCCCAGTACCACTACAAGCTGGTTCTGAACCGTCACCACGCACCCATACAGCACGAATTATCCGTTTCTTAAAATCCCAACCACAATTCGAGCCGATACGCTCCAAAATACCCGATAAATATCTAAAATTGAAACGCGGTAATCCCGTGGAGAATTTGTATTTAATCGATCGGAATGTTGCAAAGACTGTCGTCGACTATATTTTACCAAGTTTGAGGGCAAATCCCGATCAGATTGTTGCCGAGACGAATGCTGGTCTCGGCTTGATTACAAGAGAATTACTGGAAAACGGAGTCGATTTGGTGCGCTTATATGAATGCTGTTCGGAATTCAGGAGTTATTTGAAGGAACTCCACGAGGCGTATCCGGGACGAATTGAATTGTTCACAAAAGATATTTTCTTGTTGCATCGATACGAATTTATCGATCGTCAAGATCACGGCAATAGAGTTGAACAGTTACTCAAAGATCTGCCACAGAAGAAATGGGAAGATGGTAATTCTTTCTAATTATCAGAGTCGCATTGCTAAGCCTTCGTTTTAGATCCGGTGTTCACAATAATTGGCACACTATCAAATTCCGGCTTTATACGATTTCTGCTGAAACAAGTCGTCTTACAAACGGAAATTACCGCATCTGGACGTTTCCAATTGTTCACATTTATGCGCCCAAAGGAGTATGTGGTAATAATAATATAGCACATAATTTGATACGATAATGTTGTCTGTAGACGTTAACTGCAGGGCCACATCTAAATCTACACACTTATCAAGTGTGGTCGATATTGTCTAGTCTATTTCTCGAGATTGAACTCTTGGAGAAATTCCCAAAGAATATTTTCCTACCATGGGAACGATTGAAAAAGCAGAAACTCTATCGTTATGTAATATATTTTGAAATTGTCCCAACAACTTAATATAGAATCATTATAGGCTTCCACAGTGGATCCGGATTTGATGTATTTCGTTAAAATCAACTTCAAAAGACATTTACCGGTTGATAATGATAATCTCGTGGCACTTTATCTCTTCATTAGGAGTTTCTTTAGACGTGGTACAGCGCGAATTGTTCCAACTGTTGAGTAAGTACTTTCAACAGTGGCGCAAAACACTGATTGCATTTGGATTTTAGAAAAATTGTTCCTGGATGTGGTTTAGATATTTTACATCCGAAATTGAAGCATACGGATTATTTTAAAGATATGTCGATATTTACTTGTTTCGGTGAATTAACACCAAATCAAATTCTCAATGTTTTCAAGTAATATTTCTTCGACATTGTCAAATTGTTTATTATAAAGTTCGAGTTGTAGGGAGATTATAACACATCCAGAATATAGCAACAATTCGATTTTAACAATGACCGATACACAACTAATTAAAACGGAAACTGTAGAGACTGATTTAGAAGAGCATTTGATTGAAAAGAATCTTGTTGAAAATTTTGAAGTGAAATTAGATTGAATCGGAAAATAAAATTTCAAGGTGTATATTTGGTTGCCTACTCTCCACACACAATTATATTGACTCCTAAATAATAGTACAGATGGCGCTTTAGTTTTGTAACTAAATGTAGTTCGAAGTAGTTTTATAGTTCTAATTATTACGATTTAAACAGATAATGTGGTAAATATTTATAACATTTTCGAATTGAACGAAGTATTAAATTTTATAATTTACAATAATATGGAAAAATTGAATTATTGGTTAGTGTTAAACTGTTGTGAGCTACAAATAGCGACGACACGTATTCATAACCTCACTAAATTTTAGTTTTCCAAAAAATTCGTAATTTGATTATAAAGTTGGAAGCCACTAATAGATTAATCAAAGTAATCTCAAATATTATAAATATATCAATAATTCTAGTATTTTTCTTTGTAGGAGCATGTCGGAGAATCCGTATCAAGCAGCAGTGACTCCTCTAGCTGAGAATACATTGAATCTTCTCGAGCCTTCTTTAAAATTGGTTCAGATCCAGTTAAATGAGCTCAAGTACGTTGTTTTTATATGCACTGATGTACGTTTAAAATTATTGTATTGTAGTCAACATGCTCAAGTTTTATTGCAACAAATACACAACGAAAACCTGAATCTAGCAGAAACCCAACAATGTGATGAATTACTACAAATTTTCAGTTTAATTCAGGTTTATGAAACGAAATTAGTTAACATTAAAAAGGAAATGAAAACTATACATGAGCGGAGTAAAAAGCTTAAAGTAACGATTGTTATTATACGTATTTTTAAATAAAACCAAAAAAATTGTTTGCAGAAACGGGCGATAAAGTTGCAACAATTTAAAGAGAAAAGCGATTATATTCAACAACAAAAAGAGTGAATTGAGAATGGTTGGAAATAGCGGGGAAGCAGTCGTGGGGCGTCCATTAATTACGTGAGGCGATTTTGGAGATTTTTTGACCTCCCCCTTTTTGAGATTTCGCCAATCTCACGTGAGATTTTTCAAAATTCCTATACTAGTTAAGACTAGTATTTAAGATTGCTTATTCATAAAATATTTAAAAGCTTAAATTAACCCTTTGCGTGCGCCGCTGTTACTCGGCTCGTACGCTACAATATTCGTCGAGTCGCCCGTTTGGCCGCCCTACGGTGCCTAATCAATCGAACTATGCTGCTTTGCGGCGTTCGGATAACGACGATAAATATTATTACCTCAGATTTTACCATATTTTAGCCAAGAAACATGTTTTACTTTAATTAAATCCAATGTTTTCGCAATTTTATACTGTTTCTTGCAGGGGAAAAAATTACATGATATTTGCCCTTTTCCCACGTGAGATTCGACTCGACCCCTTCCCCCAAAACACCTCACGTAATTTATGGACGCCCCCCAACCAAAGTACAGATTTCTGGTTAAATCATTTTTAATACACTCCATTTATTATTGTAATCCTGTATTGTTATTCAAAGACTTCTATTTTTACAATTCCGAATTTTTTTTTACAAAACCGATTTTCAGAGAGCCCAGCAACAATAAAAGTTTTTCGTATCGAAAATGGTACGTTTCGTTCCATGTCTGATTGAATCGATAAGTACATATAATTCATCTTATTACTTATTTGATTATCTAAGCTACATTAAGCTTGAATTGATTTTCTGCTGTTCATAAAATTACTATAAGTCGGTTTCTGTTCCTCCTCTTCGTCTTTTACATAACGATACATTAGAAATATTGCGCCACATCCAATTATCGATAAAATACCACCTGTAATGCCTAACGGCTACAAACAAATCAAATTTATAAAATTAGGCATTAATTTATAGAAATTAATCTTACACCAGGTATCTTTTGTAAAGAGTCATTTTCGGTACATTCAACTGATGTAAGTGTTGAACCTACAATTGCTAAAACTGCACAAATCAGATTTAATGAAATATCCTAAAATATAGTTGATTGATTAATTGTTTTATCAAAAAAAAAAAGAGAATAATACTTACGGCTATCACCCATTTACCGGGCGATTTAACTGTACATCCTGTTGAAAATATTATATAGAATAATAGTTCAATAACAATACTAGAGCCCACGGTTGATGGGAATAGATAAGGATACCAATCTGGTGTATTTGAGCATGTTTGTGTGGTCAAAAAAAATGAAAGACTTACTAATGAAATTATCTTGAAACGAAACATATAATTTGTATTTAAAAAAAAATTGAAAAAAAAAACAACTTACAACAGCTATGATTTTAATCCATCCGGTTTTGGTTAACGGGAATTTACCACTTACCAATTTATCTTTAACTAATTCATCAAAAGATTGTGTTGGTATTAGAGTTGGAATGAATTCAGATCTACGACGTTGTTGATTTATAACCCGCTCTGCCATTATTAAATATAATTTTGTCTTGGTAAAGAATTAAACAAAGGTTGGGTATAGGCTAGATTGATATCTCTTTAATCTAATCTACAATTGTTTGGGATTTTTAATTTATTGGAAATAGGTTCAAATAAATAGATTTACCATTTTTATTAGAATAAATCCTCCAGATTAGATAAATTTCTCTTGATAGTGGTGACATCGTTAACAAACAGTTATTAGCGTCCATTTGTTGACGACAATGCTATTGTTATCAACTCTGTTTTTTTTTCACTGTGTGTATATACCTTCACCAGAAGAAGGCCCACGTTTCTGAATGTTTCTTCTTTCATTTACCATCAGTCATTTTTTTGGGTATAGATTATTAGTTATTTTAGTGTTTAAGATGGAGAAAGGACATCATTTGGGCTGTGCATAGGCCAATGTCTTTTTATGGCTTAGTGTTGTCTTCTGTGACTTATTATTTTTAATTTCTTGTAATGCTTTTTTTCAGTGATTTTAGAAATATTCCGCTAGCAGCTGCTTGTGATTTTTTTGAGGGCGTCAAAAATTCCTTCTTTTCTCAACAAACTTTTGTTTAAGCGGGTCGCTTACGTACTATTTAGCTTCTTTTACAACTGCATTTACGTCTTGTGTTCATCGGTGTTTATTTTGATTTAACCATGCATTCTGATTGATTTCTAAGCTATTAACTACCGCTGCGAATCGAGCACTTGCTTAGTACCATAACAGTTTCTCTTCTATACTGATGCCTCTTTTATTTCGAGCTTCCCTCTGTAGTATTTCATGGTGCTTTTACTATCGTCCTGTATGAGGTGTCAAAGTAGGGCTTATTAAAACGCAGTAAGCTCCAAAGGCATTACTTATTATGTTTGCAAAAACACTCTTTAAACAGGACAGTTACGATGATGTGAGATGATAATATACACTGCCAAAAATCTTTACAGTTTTTAGTATAAAAAAAAATTGAAAGTGCGTGGAACGCCGCTCGTTAGAAGTGAAACTTCTTAGGTTAGAGATGAAGTTCATTTTTTTTATTGGTTTATTTTCTTTCTGTCGTTGCCTGAAGGCTCGATTTTTTTCTGCACTTATCTTTTTCTGCATTTCACTTATCTCAAAACAATATTCATATATAATTTAACGCCATTAATTAATTTATAAATACAAAAATCATAAATCGCGGTAGGCCAGGAAATTTTAGTTTCGTTCCAAATGACGCTATACATCGATCAATGTTACCAACTTTAGACTCTAGTGTTTCTTTTACACAGTTGGCAGAACTGACAGATATAGTAGAAACAATGACGTAAAGGTCTTTGAGTATAAGCGACGCTATGGCAACGCTCCCACTCTTCATTTTTTTCTCGTCCTTTGATCAACCTTAGCTCAGTGTTTGGGCTATTAACCTATGAATTTGAAGTCAGCTTAGTCCCAACATTTCTTACAATCTCATCAGAAGATAGGTTTCACTGTTTTTGAGACATTTTGTTATCAGCCTTAGTATTACGTAATCTTCGGTCAGAGTTCATCTGGAATTTTATGGCGTTTATCTGCGAGCTTTAAGTCATCTTTGGCCCCCGTATATCCTAAATAATCTTCGAAAATCACTGTCAATAACTGCTACAATTTTCTACAAAATATGGCACTTTTTTATGCCATTTGATTATCAATCCTAGAATTACTTGGACCGGTGCCAGAGTTACTCTGTATTTTTTTAGCGAACTCAAGGGATATCTTTGACTGCGTATGGTGAATATCACGGTATATTAAAATATATATTGCAAAAACTCCAAATCCATGAAATTTCAAGTATGTTTAATAAAATAGAGTCGGAAACGATAGGTTTTTCCTACTATTACCTATTTTGTTGGACTACAAACCCTTAATCATCCCTCAAGAATCCACTTTCACTTTAACGATCAATTCTAATATAAAACGAATACAAATTGCCCAAAAATCTACAGTTTTGTTTCTTGTAATTGAAGAGACTTTTCTGTTTATCAAAATGTTATTAAAATTATTATTCATAGCCGTAAGTACAACAATTTTATTATAATTAAAAACTCTGATTTATTGTCGTATAATTTTAGACGCTTTTAACAATGATTGTAGCATCGACAAATTATAATAATCGTAATTATTTACAAGAAACACAACCAAATTACATCCAACGTAATTCGCAAAGTATCCTAACGCCACATTTAGAAATCCTACAACTCGCCGAGATTTTATTGAAATTCAAAGGTGAATTAGCTTCAAGAACACAAATGTTAATTAATGATAATTACGATTTAATGCGTAGCGTTTATTATACATTAATGAATAAAATTGGTAGATTACACAATTTCACATTGGGCGGTGTACGAATATTGCGTACAGTTTTGGAATTTGCCGTCAATTTATTACAACAATGGCACTACACACCGACCCCATTTGAGGACACATCACCAACGAGATCCGACGCCTATTCATATTAACTATTTTTGAAATTATAATGGATTTCCGGTGTTTCGAATTGTTGCCAATTATTACTGAAGCTAGTCTGTTGTTCTTGTTGTTTTACAGTTTGAAAATGATCGTAGCCCAATAATTGTCGGGCTCTTTGTGAACCATTTGGTATAATTCGCGGACCATAATTGGCCGGCTCATCAATATATTGCGGTCGACAGAAGCCGATAATTTTCATTAAAATCACAACAAAGCAGAATTGCTAAAAATTTGAGTTTTCTTACAGTTTTTCTTAGAATTAAGTACAGTAATACCTACGCAGATTTTCATGGTGATTTTGCTGAAAACTAAACACCTTCACTTCTATTGAGAGACTAGTAATTCTCTTAATTATAAGATTTCTATTAGTGCATACATTAACATTCAAATCTTTAAAGAACAAGTTTTTTTTATTATATTATTTTTTTCTTAAACAATAGAAAAAAATGATAGATTGGGTTATTAATTTGTAAAGAACTTTCTGTAATTTCAAGGATACCTCCCTGTTTCGACTACAATTCAAACTCATTCGATCAGGTGGAAAAAAAAGTCATTTTAAAATCCAAAAATTAATTATTACTGATTAAAACATACACAACAACAGATTCGTATTTATTTAATTGCAACCGCCACGACCCTAGTATCCATGCGTTTGATAACCTCCATGGTGTCCTTGGCCATGACCACCACCCTGAGGGCCGCAGCCTTGTAAAGTACCAGCGCAACCACCAATCAAAGGTTGACCTCCTGGTTGTCCTTGACCACCATGATGTCCCTGACCACCACCATTATGAGGGCCACAGCCTTGTAAAGTACCAGCACAACCACCAATCAAATGTTGTGGTTTGGCAACCACTAAAGCTATCAAAGCTAAACAAACAATCTACAACAATTTAATTAACTTAATTAAATTGCTAATTAATATAGGTATGTAGAGTACTTACAACGAATTTCATGATGATGCTCTTACGATTGTTAGACTCAAACTAATGCTGTTCCGTTTCGTTGTTGATCCTTTTATAGTCAATTTCGGAACGATGAATAATTTACATTTGATAGTAAATATTATAAACAAACAATAATTAATAATAATAACATTTGAACTGGTGTGACATAATCGGCTAGGAAAGATTAAAATGTGTTAGAGGCAGTGGGGGGCGTATGTGAAAGATCAAGCTGACAATGGGACCATCTTTCCGAATTTATTATAAAAAAAAGTCGAAAAAAGTAGTTCTCGAACAAAAAAAAAACAAACGTTAGAACGTTATGTAATAAATCAAACAATCTTAATAATAATGATGATAATAATAATAATAAATGAATTTACGTTTCTTTTTTTGTCGTTTCTTTTGTACGCGAGTAATTAAACAAAGCTTGGGATTTCCAGGAGAATAATTCTTAAAAAGCCTTGGCTTTTGTCTTCATCTAACAAAAGACACTATTAGGAACAAATCTTAATCTCAATCTAGATCTGCAAATTCAGATGACTTATAACAGATTTTACAAACATTATTGATAACGGCCATTTTCTTCTGCGACTCAGTATCTTCCGAACAAGTCTACATCTTTGGCTCAATTGCCAAATTAATATAATCCGCTAAACTTTTGCAATTAAAGATAGAGATAAACTTGAAGCGGCTTCAGAATCGTTTTGCGCTTTCAAATTGCAACGCATCCTGAGGCGCTCATTTTTTTGGGGGTCATTAAATTCTGCAGTCTCGTGGCCGGTTCCTTAGAAACAAAATCCAACGTTGGTGTTTGCTGTGCCTCCTGCAGTGATATGGAGCCGCCCCTGTTGCCCCGCAGTTGGAATGTTTCCAATCAGTTCATGTTCTAGTTTCGTTTTGAAAACAAATTGATATCAACGTTAATAACGCTCGTGATAATAAATAGTTATAATTTTGTTTATTTTACTCTTTTTTTCTTTTACGAAAAAAATGATTTTCGTAATTGTAGAGGTTTTGGTGATATGATTTTACTCTAGAACTGATAACCGAGACGATGATAATTATTATTTATCAACAAATTTATCAGTTTCGCAGTTAATTGCCTAAATAGAAATTGCATATTTAAAGCAAATGTTTTGTTAGAATAAACAATAATTGCGACAAAGATAGGGATTGGGATTCATGAATATCGAAAGCAAACAATTAGTACACCTTCGGCAAATTCAACAAATGTCTCGAGTAAATAAACAGACTTTATTCAATTTAAATTTAATTGTTTGCTTTATATTCGCCCTCAGTGGCTTGCAATGTCAGTTGCCATTAGAAAGTCCATTTCGAAATGGCGCAATTTAAGCTAATAGCGGTAAGAATTTGTAACCATCCGTCAATTAATTAGTAATCTAAATATCCATAGTTGGTTGCTATTGTTTTTCTAATGATTGACTTAACTTGTGGCCGTGGGGGCGGTGGACACGGAGGTGGTGGACATGGCGGTGGACACGGAGGTGGTGGACATGGCGGCGGGGCACATGGTGGATTTGGTGGCGGCCGGGGCGGATTCGGGCACGGTTTTGGCGGCCGTGGCGGATTCGGGCACGGTTTTGGCGGCCGTGGCGGATTCGGGCACAGTTTTGGTGGCCGTGGCGGATTCGGGCGCGGTTTTGGCGGCCGCGGCTATGGTGGACGTGGCTTTATAGGTGGCGGATTCGTTCCGATCTTTTTTCCAAGACACAGACGCTATTAGTTTTAACAAAAATTTTATTCAATAATCACAATCTATACGAATACTATTCGATTTTAGTCGTATTTTCAATAGATTTAGTATCGCCGATTTTCTCCGGTATTTCCTCATGGGGATAGTAGATTTGCAGTAGAATCGAGATCATAATTGTACACAGTCCAAGTATAAGAGAAATCGAAATTTCACTAAATACATCAATGACCGTATAAGTTATTGATTTGATCCTCTTATCTGTTATTATGTGGAATATTAAATTAAGTATTCTCGAAACTAGCTAAAATTGTAACGTTATCAATAGTATTATTATTAATGTAGCAGTAAACATAAATATTTACCATTTCTGTTAATTGTAAACAGTATAGAAATGCTAATGTAACCGAATTTTTAAATTTAATCATTTTTAATAAAATTTGACTTTAAGAATGTCATAAATTATTAAATCAGAGAACGGTCGATTTTCTATAAATTATTTATTAGAAACATCACAAAAGAAGACCTTCAGACCTTGTAGTTTTTCAAGCAAATCACTGATATCTTTGTGGGCCGTTGCTTATCGGTTTACCAGGAAAGGTCAAATTTATGGAAAATCTTTTGTTGTCATCCTAATTGCGCGACACAAAAACAAAAACAAAGCATTTAGATGATTTTTTTTATTAAAATGTTTCCGTTAATTTCTTTTAAAGAAAAACTTATAGCAAAACAAGCGTAGACTCGTTCGTTGCTTTTTCGAAGATATTGCAGGTTAAATCAGTGAGGATCGAAAATTACCGATGATTACCGAAAGAATACTACCTGTAATTGTGACGACAACCGGACGAAAAACGGTGGATGCGCCGGGTATATTTTTCCAAATTTTCCATTTATTCACAATTACAGTCACTAAAATCATTACAAAATTACTGACACAAGCAATTAACACTTAATTAACATAATTAAGACGTAATAACGCAGGTTTCCGAGAAATCCATATTCCAGTTAGGTGTTTTTGTCTTGATTTTTTATAAATTATAACAATTTATGACCGGTAAAAATAGTTAGAAGTATAAGAAGTTGCCTGATTCGTGGTTCCACTTAAGGTAGTTGTCCTGCTACAATATTGTCAAAAAGTTTTGGATTATTTGCGTAGATGGGCTTGTAGTGAAATGAGCCATAATTCTTATCTAAGACTGTACCCGTAATACTATTAAACATTTTCATAAGTTGCACTCTGACAATGTCGCTGATGTTAAGTATCTCTTAAAATTAAAAGTATGTCAGAGCAATGACGGTATAAGGGTAAATTTATAAAATTAAAAAAAGTTTTGGATAAACGTTTAGAACTTCATGTAGAGCGTCGCATAAAAAAAATGGAAAAATTAATATCCGTTCGAATTTACCGCTCAAATATTGTAGTATGCTTGCGTATACCGTTGCCAAGCTGTTTCTATTCAACTCGTCGGCTTATAAATTTTTTAAAAATTGTTGAACTTTATGTTATTATATCTCAACAATAAAACGGACAAAAATGTTTGGATTTTTTGAGCGTGTGATAGTATTTTGAGTTTTCGTTTGATTTTTGTAGGGTCATAGAGTTAATTATGTCAAAGCGTTTTCTTCATTTAGAACAAAATGAACAAAAAATATATGTTAGTGAAACGACTGACTATGGGGCTTGTTTAGGATTGGAATTTAAAAATTCAATTTCATTAATTTAATGGTAAATCCGCCCCTCTATACTCTCCATGTATTTACAGTTTTTCTGTTATTTATTGGCATAGTTATTTTGTTCTAAAAGGAACGTGTTTTCTTTCATAATTAATTATACTATAGGAACATGTGATTTGATAAGACCGCCTGTAAAATTTATTATTTTCTCCTCAAAAATTTTATCTACTAAAAGTTCTGTAACATTTTTATTTGCATCATACTTCATTCGAAATACTTATAAGTAAACATATTCCGGTGATATTTCCAATTATTGTCATTATTTTTCTCAACGTTTTCGCGAAAATGATAGCACAATTAGCAAAAACACTGAAAATGGTATGCTTGGAATTTTGCACCATACAAACTCTTTCGAGGTTTTTTCATTCACCTCCAATTTGTTTGCTTGCTTAGGGAACGTTCAAATATTACGTAACGTTTTTTTTGAAAATTTTTCGGCCCCCCTTCCCTATCATAACGTATCGTAACATTTTTGAGATCTCTTTCCGATAATACCCCTCGCAGCAAAACACACTAATAACGCTTGACTTAACCCCTCCACTCCTGGTAATAATGTTACGTAATACTTGAACGTTTCCTTATCTCAACTGTTGTGTTGGATTTCATGATCATGTTGTCTAATTGTAAGTCACATTGCCTTGCAATAATTTCTAAATATTCGAATTTTCACATTTGTGATTCTATTTGTGATTTATCGCATGATTTTCTATAAACATTTTCTCCAATTATCTTATAATATTGTCGATTTTGTTCTTCATCGATTTTTTATAAATACTTTACAATTATACAGTTTTATCTCGAATTTTTTGACTCACTTGTATTCTTTCTTTTTTTTTTGCTTTTTGTATTTGCACGCGGAACTTGTTTCGTACACACATAAATATTATTTTCTTATTCATGTTTTGCAATTTGTTTTATATTAGCGATCGACACTTCTCATTTTGTTTTAGTTATACGAAACTTCCACAGAAATTGAATAAGAATGAATTTCAAAATCTATGTAAAAAAAATATAAACATCTGCAACTCAATGTTGTAATAAGATAGATAATGTTATCAGGGGGTCATCACTTCTAAGAAAAAATTGTGTCAATAATGATATGCGAGGGAATTTAGATGGCGCTATAAACAACAACAAAACAACGACAGAACGCTGTAATAAAGTTAGTTTGAGTCCGAGATTAAATAGGTTCGAGGCAAAGATAAAGTTACCGGGAAATTCAAATTTAAAAATTATTATTTCAAATGGAATTTTAAATTAATAAATTTTATTTCTAACGAAGTATATTGACATAAATAAATATATATATACATAATAAATTAACAGAAAAATAATGATAAGCAATAAATGATTGAATTATATAAATTCACTTTCATACAAAGTACAACAAAAAGTTTGTGCGTTTGTGTTTCAAATAAATATAGATGGGTTGTATTATTATCAATTTAACGCATCTCAAGACGGACAACGAACCATCTTGAATTTTATAAACAACCTACTAACAATAACAAAGAAGTTGTACAGATTTAAAGAAAATCTGGAAATGTATATTTATGATGGAAAATTCAAATAAAAAAACTAATGATTATCCTAATAAATATGATAAACAATATAGCCAAAATCGCACTGAACATCTATGAGGCAAAATAACTTCATTTCAGCCACAAACATGTGACACAGTGAAGTAAACAAAATTGTTCCCTTCACATCGAGGGAAATGCAAAAAAATGTTTAACAATGATAGTAGTTAACAAAAATAGTTCATACAATAATGATGGCGATGTTAATAATAATAAAATAGAAAAATAATAATAAAAAACAATCAAAAACAATTAAAACAAAAACGATTAAAATGAAAACAATGTATCAATGAATCCTCCTAGAGCTTGCTCGAGCTTTCATTTCGCGGGTGAAACACTTGCAGTACCATGGGATACCGATACAACCAACAGCCTCAACAATGCACTTTTCGACTGTACCAAAGTGCGAAATATAGTCAAACCACGTGAAATCAATTTTTTCGCCAAGAGTAACAGCAAGGTTTTCCCGAAGCCTCATATCCTTCAATTTGGTGGGTATTAATTTTTATACAAGTGTTATTCCATGACCAACCGAACCAACTAATTTCTTTGAAGATAGACAGATCTTAAGTTTTCCGCACCAAGGGCTTCAATCAACATTCCACGTCTAAAACAACAACGATTAATTAATAAATTGTTTAGTCTAACAATTATTTAATTGTGAAAAGTATTTAGAAAGATATTACTTGAAGAAAATCTGATTTGTCGTTAGTGTTTGAGCACTTACTCACGTACTCTCTTAAAACATCAATGATCTCAAACACTGATTTTTGGACTATCAATACAAAATGTATTTGATGATGGACGGTGATACTAGACGTCTGAAACATGTTACGAATAGAAAATAAAGGCATTGATAGTCCAACAATCAGTATTTAAATTAAACAACAATGTCTAAAAACTTTAAACAAACGATCAATGGTCTTCAGATAAAATCTCAATAATATCATTACACTGTTTTCTCGTTTATAAATAAGCAGCGGTCAATTACTTGCCGTTCACTTACTTTGTGGGATTTTGTGGTAAATAATGTAAGACGTAATCAGAAGTTCCACGTTCCCCTCATAATATACATCGGCCTAAAATATAAATTCGTTAAAGATCATTAATACTATTATTTGTTATGATAACAAATAAAATACTTACTGTTTATTTGCCATATTAATAATTAATTAATTAATTATTATTCATATTATACCAAGATGGGCCAACTTTTATCAAATTTATCAAAATTAATTAAACACTTGAAACTAAGATGTATTAAATAACGAAGAAATAACTAATATTATTAAAAATAGAACGTATATAAACAGACAACAATCGAAACAAGAATCAGTAACGAACAATAAAACAACAACCAATTTTGCTGATTTTGCGAGACATTGAGGACCAATTATAAGAGCGCAATTTGAATTTGTTGCGCGGCTTTATATCAGCGCTCCTTTAGTCCCAACTGTGAACTATTATGGTTTGCTAGCGCCATCTAAATTCCCTCACATATAAACATCACGTGATCTTAGCCAAGGCTGTCCATTTAACTGAAGGGGCCCTGATGTTATAGTATAAGATCTCCCTACCTCTCAATCCCGCTCGCCATCTCTTCATTCAACAAGGTTAAAGAATGTAAGAGCCTGGCTACCACTGATCTCTATATTACAGAGATCAGATCTGATCAGATCAGATCAGATCTCTATATTATAGAGATCAGTGTTGGCTACAGTTTGGTGTTTCCTTGGTTGCAAATATAATTTCTTAGTGCGGCTGATATGAATCAGACAACTCGACTGATGTTTTCGAGCGGCTGGAAACTTAAATTAAAAAACTTGTCAAAAACACAACCTTTCCTATGCTCTCCGTGTGAATTATCCGAACTTTGATTAAGTTTATCTCGAGTTAGAGACGGTCAATTAATTTTAAATTTTAATGGTAGATATTTGTATTGTAGTAAAGTAGTAAAGATATTAATGAGTATCCAAAAATTTAGAATTTTCTGACACTATGCCCATAACAGGACAACTACCTTAAACTTATAATTTGTTTATTTAGATTCTAATTTGTACAATCTTCAGTTATTAAATCTATAAAAATAGTTATTTGATTTTATTCGCCTTGACATTATCGTAAACAAAATATTTAGCTCAACGGCAAAGTACAGAAAACAATACGAAAACAAGCAAATGAACTTCAAAAGCCTGGTTCGTGATTAATGCAACGTATAATTTATTTCCAAAAAGTCAATATTGCGTTCAACTTACAAAGCACGACCTCAAACGATAATTACCTACATAAAAAATAAGTTTCATACAACTTACTCATTATTAATGTTTTTACTAACGAGTATTGCCTGTTACCAATTTGTAGGCAAATAATAACGCCTTTGAAAAACTATTAAGCGCGGTATTTTATATTTTTACAGACTTCCCATCGAATATCTACTCCACAAGAGGCGGATCTAAATTTCATAAAAAATGCGGAACTAGACGTTTGTGGTGTGATTGAAGACGACTGCAGTTTAAGTTTCATTAGTTTCATGTGCTCTTGGAAAACAGCAAAAGCATCGTTTAGTCAAAAAGAATTTATAAGAAAAGTCCAAGTTTACGATCAATGCGGAAAAATGTTAATAGAAATCAAGGCAACATAAGCAGCTACAGCAAAGCCGGCAGCAATTTTAGCGACTGCATTTTTTAGTAGGTCTTATATCTACTTTATTTCACATATACCACTTTGTTGACAGTATTCTAACTACAATAACACCTCTCTAGTACGGACATTCACGAGACTTGGAAAAAATGTCCGGGGATACGGGGTGTTCGTATTAGGGACGTTCTGCAAGTCGAAAATTCCATTTAGAAGATTTACTACGTTCCTAGTAGAAATGAAATCGAGCCGTTGGCAAGGGCCTGGCTAGCTTACCTAGATTGAAACCAGGCGCTAGCCAGTACACAGGAAAAAAAACCTTAAGATGCTACATGTCGTAGACCTGTAATATGATCCTGTATCAGCAAAAGGAAAGGCCGTCGATTGCTCAAGGGTAGAGCGCCCCAACGTCCGGTAAACACGGGGAGATCCGTGCTAGGTTCGATTCCCGGTCACGGCATGAATATTTTTCGGATGAAAATGAAAGCGAAACGAAAAAGTCATTTGATTAAAATCAATTAATCAACCTAATTTGAATTGAATTTAAAAATAAGTTTGCCAGGAACTTCGACCTCGAACTGAACCTAAAATAATTATGATTTGAAGCCCTGGCGGGGAAAGCTGGGGCCAAGCCTAAACATAAACGATAAAGTTACTCAGCAAGAAAATATGGAGACATAACACCAGTCATAGAAGGAATAAAGCAAGGGCAGTTGTGGTGATAGAGGCAGACGGAGTAATAGCCATAAAGGAAGCGACAATCGACGTCAGATAAATTTCACATTTAAGTAAATAATTGTATAAACTGCCTAACTGTCTTATTTATCTATTCATTTTCGAATTTACATAATCCTCAATTACGGAATCTATAATTAGAATTGTTCGGATTTCACCTTGATAGAATCATAAACAAAATACTCACAATTGAAAATAAATTAAACTATCCAGTTCCGGTTTCTGTATGATTGCATTTTCAAAATCATATCGACCTTAATCAATTTATCCCATGTATCATCGATAATGCACCGATTTTCCACACGAAACAATAACAAGATAAACAATAGAATTTTGCAAAATCATCTGAAAATCTGTGTGTATATAAAAACAGACCAAACTGCTCCAAATTCAATTGTACACTATTGATCTATTTGTCAATAATTGCAAATTTAATCATGTTTCGTTTTGTGGTAAGTAATTAATATTTAAAGTTTGATATATAATCAGTAGAGAACTCAGTAATTAATTCGTTATAATTTTAGCTAATTATTGCGCTACTAGCAACAATAATTACAGCTTTACCAGCGAAGAATTCTAAACAAGATGGTTCACAACAACCGGATCGTAATCAGCAAAGTAATGACCATCAGAATTCAAAAGATCAACAAGATTACGCTTACGATGATGGACAGTTTATTCCATTGAGCCAGCTTATGGAATGCGGCGTTTTACGTGATTTATTCAATTCAAACGACCAACAATTAACTAACAGAGCTACTGAGAATCCGAATAATAATCAAAACCACAATAACGGACAAATGAACAAATCCAACAAGAATTAATCATCTCTAATAACTATCACTTTATTATATTATTAAAAAAAATGCACGAATAAATAGAATTTAAAATAAAATAATTATTTGCCCCATTTGTGGCCACCCCGACGTCCTCCGCTGAATTTCAGAACGGATCCACGATTCGTACCATAGCGTTTGTTACTGTACGGTCGGATGTGGCTGCTGTAGTACTTCCGGTGGCCAGGCTCGGCTTCCGTTAGAACAATTAATGCTACCAATAGCAATATTGATAATATCTAGAATTTGAGGGTGATTAACGTTACGATTAGACGACGAATTTAAACTTACAATCAATAATTTCATTTTGTGTTTTACTGAAAGTGTTTCGAAAACAAACTGGAAATTGTGCCGTTTGTTTGATTCTTTTATATACCGGAAGATAACGTGAAAGAAGAAGATTTATTTATTTTTTGGACTAAATGAGGTATTTGGCACAAGATGCTTCATCTTGATCGTTCTACTTCCGAATTCTGAACAAATCCCGATAGTTATCCCGATCTCCAACTGCAGGATTCAGGATTTAGAAATTGTGAGTCACAAACGGAAATTTTCCTGTCTTTTTGTATAACGCACTGAGTTGCTGAGAATTTCTTCAGTTAATCGTATAGTAAAACACCCTTTTTCTTCAATATTCACAAAAAATCCGGAATAAATCAAGATCAAGATCGGGGCAATCATTAGCTCAAACTGGTAACGAAGTTAACCAGTTTGTAGTTCGTTCAACTTTTAACTCGAATATTTGTAGAAAGACAAAAGGTAAAAGAACCTCTTAAAACTTGGACTAGACTTAGACGCATGGATAAACCACTTTTTTCGTTGATAATATTTGATAATAAAAAAAAACAGGCTAGAACACATAATTTATTCTACACAATACACTGTACATTTATGCCGGAAAGAAGTGTTTGAATCTATTTTCCCCAACCACCACCGAATCCACCGCCGAAACCGCCGCCGCCTCCACCACCGAATCCACCACCGAAGCCGCCGCCACCACCGTAACCACCACCGAATCCACCACCAAATCCACCACCATATCCGCGATGATGATAATGGGGACGATAGTGGTGGTAACGACGATAGTGATAAAATGGAGCAGGTTCTGGTGCGGCTACTGGGATGGCTTCTATCAATCCCACGATCAATACTAAACTCAATGCAAACGCCTGAAAATTAGAATCGAATTAATTAATTAAATCTGTAATTAAAAGAGCAACACCAACAATCAGTAGCTTCATGGTGGGTGTAATTTCGTTTCGAAGCAAATACCAGATTAACACTACAAATTTCCTCGCAATGATTGTTTCTTTTATAGTTTTCCTTTGTAGAAATGATTCAACAAAAAAAATTGCCTGAAGGTCAAAAAGTATTTTTTTTGTAGTTGAAAAATTAAATTAATTCAATATTAAGTTATGATGCAAGATGTTTTGATGCTGACAATCGTCCACTTGACGAGATTCATCAAAATTCCCAAATAGGTATAAAAACATATTTTTTTTCACGCGAAATATCTCTTAAACAAAGCAATAAATCAGTATAATGAATTTTTTGTGTGTGTCGATGAACAATTACTCATTTCTTTCAAAACAAGGCCTTATTAATATGCAACAGTTGATAACGTTTCAGCTTCATCGATTCTTAAGTACTGAAAACAAAGCCCGATAACAGTTATCTGAAGGGCACGATTTTACTAAAGTAGGGATTGCCGACTTATAAATACGTGAAATTGCAAGTTTGAGGTAGTTGCATTTGCAATAATGTTGTCAAAAATCGTCGTCTTTCTAATTGTATCGGCCCCATTAACGTGGTGTTCATCGACATTCAACGGTTTTGTTGGATTGCCGGTGGTAGAAAAACCTGTCAAGGAGACTATTGAAAAAGGTGAGATTGTGGAGTGTTTTTCCAAAACTAATAATTCTGATTAATTATAGACTATTTGCCACCGGAAAAAAACAATTTTCCGCCAAGCTATAAAAGTGATTTACAAGATCCATGTTTGCCGGGTTTAGACGTACCGGAGCCTTTTCCCTACAACAAACCGCCAACGATATTTACAGATTACAACAATTACTACGATGGTTTGTGGCAAAGGAATCGAAAATTCATCAAAAAATAGACGATAATTAATGAATTGATTGTTTTAACATAAATATTTGTACAATTCTTTTTTATAAAAGATAATTTAAAACGATAATTGAGTTTATTTGCCCCATCCACGACCGCTGTGGAATCTAACACCAAAACCATCGCCACAGCCTTTATCCTTGCCACCACTGTAGTGCCACCATGCCCGTCCCCGTAACCACTACCAAAGCCTAAACTGTGCCCTTTACTGTAAGCAGTGGTGTTCTAGGATATTCAACGGTGGTCTTGTAGGATTTGCACTGTTGGAAAAACCTGTCAACGCCTATCGAAAAAGGTGACATTCTGGGATTTTCTCAAGATTTATTATTGTAATTAATTGTAATTATTTTAAAATAATCTTCGAGAACCGGTTTGGATGTACTGAAGGTGTTTGCCTACAGCAAATCACGAGGGATATTTCCAGACTATAACAATTGCTCAGTGGAATTAGGCTTACATCTGGGAGACCCGGGCCTAGGGCGGCATAATTTAGTGGAGGCAAATTGTGGAATTTAAGCATACTTTTAGGAGCAAGTTTTGGTTAATTTTTCAATTTTGAGCTTTGGCAAACATACTTTTGTTCAATGCTAGGAGCTTCGTGACATATGAGAGAACTGATCGAATTTTTTCAACTTCCTGATTAGCTACAAAGTCGTAGAGTATTGGATCCTGTTTATGTTTGGAAAGCTCTAAGAAGGCGCACATTTATTAATTGATAATGTGAAATTTCGACTATCAACCATGTTCAGAGAGAATCTGCTGGAAATATACGAGACTAATTCCAAAAATGAAGGTCTCCTATTTTTTCTGATACACAAGAAATATTTATTTTCTATTATATTTACATCATTTTAAAAGTCCATCTTTTGTCTATTTTACTATATAATTGCTGTAACAGTTTTTCTTATGTTTATCTCATACAAGCTCACCGCTAGGTCCATGAGGAAGTATTGAATCTCATCTTTCATCTTGTCTTAAAAATTGAATCATTGAAAAAACGCAGCAATTGAGAACCGAAGAAAGAGAAAGAAGAAAGAGCAAGGTAAGGGAACGTTTAAATATTACGTAACGTTTTTTTTGAAAATTTTTCGCCCCCTTCCCTCCCCTATCATAACGTATCGTAACATATTTTGGGACCTCTTTCCCATAACACCCCTCGCAGCATAACATATTTGTAACGCTTGACCTAACCCCTCCCCCCTAGTAACAATGTTACGTAATACTTGAACGTTCCCTGAACGTTGTCCGCGAATAATCTCGCCCCCGTAAAATCACCGCTCTCCTGCACAAATTTGAATTAAAGACCATCACCCATCTGGCCTTTAGTTCGGATTTGACACCCAGTGGCTGCCTAAATTTGGTTGGAAAACAACTCAGTTCCAAAGACAAGAAAAATGAGGCGGTTTAACGCGTTCTTAAGGAAATGATGGTGAGCGGTGGGTATACAGAAACTTTTACAGCGTCCACAAATATGCGTCGATTGAAATGGCGATTATATGGTAAAACAGACAAATGATCAACTTTTAGTTGATGTAAATATAATAGAAAATAAACGGCTTTTTGTACCTCAAAATCTAATAAATAGGAAACCATACTGTTGGGATAACCCTTGTATATTCTCTAGCATATGAACGGTGAAATCTAGGGTGCCATGGTAGTTAAATCCGCCACTGCTATTGCTACGATTATTTGTTCCAAATAAGTCGTAAATTCATCAAAAAAATAGACGATAATTAACGAATTGATTGTATTAACATAAAAATCTTTACAAGTCTTTAATGAAATACAATTGGAAATGTTTGAATTTTATTTTCCCCATCCATGACCGTGTCCGTGATGATAATGGGGGCGATAGTGGTGGTGATGATGTTGATAGTTATGGTATGGATCTGGGTCTGGTACAGCTTCCGGCATGGCTTCTATCAATCCCAAGATGAATATTAAACACAATACAAACACCTGGACATTACAACAGAATTAATTGATTCAATATATAGTTAATAACGCAACACTTACAATAAGTAGCTTCATGGTGGATGTAATTAATTTCGTTTTTAGGCAAATATCAGATTAGCACTATAAGTTTCCCCGCAGTTATTGTTTCTTTTATAGTTTTTCTCTGAGGAAGTGTTTAAACAAAAAACTTGACCTGAAGGTCAGAAATGTTTTGTATTTGTTTTTTTGGCGAAAAAGGAAGAGTAATGTACAATATTAAGCTATAATTCGTGATGTTTTGATGAGATTCATGAAAATTCCCAATTATAAAAACATATTTTTTCTATCAAAAATTTCTTAAACAAAGCAATAAATCATTATAATGAATTCTTTGTGTTTATCAATAAACAATTACTCATATTCTTTCAAATCAAGGCCTCCTTAATATGCAACAGTTGATAACGTTTCAGCTTCATCGATTCTTTAGTACTGAAAACAAAGCCCGATAACAGTTATCTGAAGGGCACGATTTTACTAAAGTAGGGATTGCCGACTTATAAATACGTGAAATTGCAAGTTTGAGGTAGTTGCATTTGCAATAATGTTGTCAAAAATCGTCTTCTTTCTAATTGAGTTGGCCACATGGTATTCTTCGACATTCAACGGTCCTGTAAGGATTGCCGGTGTTAGAAAAACCCGTCAAGGAGACTACTAGGAAATGTGAGATTCTGGGATTGTTTTTAAGATTAATTATTGCGATTAATTGTAGATTATTTGCTGCCGGAAAAATTCAATTTTCCGTCAAACTATAAAAATGATTTACAAGCGTCGTGTTTGCCCGGCTTAGATGTACCAGTGACGTAGCGAACAAAACTGGCGCCCGAGGCGCGAGACCTGATTGGCGCCCCCATGTTACAATCACTACTAATTTAAAATACACTTCAAATTTGTCTTGGAGAGTATTTGGCGCCCCTCTATGAGTGGCGCCCGGGTCATGATAGACTGTCTTGCAGCCCCCTCGCTATTACTACGATCATTTATTCCAAAGAAAACGTAAATCCATCAAAAAATAGACGATAATCAACGAATTGGTTGTATTAACATAAATATCTGTACAATTTTTCTAATGAAATGCAATTTAAAATGTTGATTCGATTTATTTGCCCGATCCATAACCGCCACCAAATCCAACACCGAAACCACCGCCGTAGCCTCCACCGTAACCTCCACCATAACCTCCACCATAACCACCACCATATCCGCCCCCATAACCGGTTCCATGACCTGAACCGTAGCCTTTACCGTAACCACCGCCATATCCTCCCCCATAACCGCTTCCATGGCCCAAACCGTATCCTTTACCGTAACCATTACCATATCCGCCCCCGTAGCCGCTACCAAGGCTTATAGTGTAGACTTTATTGTAACCAGTGCCGTATCCGCCGCCATATCCAGAGCCGTGGCCTAGGCCGTACCCTTTATTGTAGCCGCCTCCATATCCACTACCGTATCCTCCACCATAACCGCCACCGTATCCACCACTATGTCCGTATGATTTCTTATAAAAAGTAGGGGCTGCTTTTGGACTTGCCACTGGTACAGCATAGGTAGATGCTAGGAAAGCGACCAAGCTTAACAAAAATGCCTGTAATTTGCATTTAATTACTTTTTTTTAAATCACTAATAACTAATTAGTTGAAGCAACACTTACGATTAATAGTTTCATTATAATTTATCAGTCAGATTGCTCTGCACAATAGACAAGTAAATACTGCAAATTTTCCCCGACTAATCTGCCTTATATATATGTGCAATTTTTCCTTTAAGTTATTCAAAAATCGTTCCGGTCATAAAATATCAACTTAGCGCACAAAAGAAAGGCCAAGGATTTCATTATAATTCAATGATTGGACATACCTCCGATTATTATAAAAAGATGACGATAGTCTTATTACAAAAGTAGCAATTATTCGTTGATTCATGCAGAATTACTACAGTATACACGTAGTTATAGTAATTAAGTCAAGTTGCACATATTTTTCTCTTTGTCTTCATATGATTTATCACACAATAAAAAATACCCATATTAATTTAATGCAGGATTTCCCTAATTTGCAAAATAATTCAATCTATTATTTTATGAATGATCGAATTTACCGCAAATGACTTTTAATTGATTTACGGTGTGGTTATGGAAGCGAATGGAAGATTTTCGGACTGTGGAATATTAACAAAGCATAAATTAGTCCGTCTGTTCTGAGATCGTGCACGATGAGTATAGTTCATTGTTTTCTTTGCGGTATGGGAACCCATGCCATACACCTGGAAAAATTATATAGGTATGTAGACATAGACGGCAGATATTCCGTGAATTTGTTTTACTTCTCCACATTTTGTACAGTTAAACGCTCTCTTTGATCACCATAACAATTCTTCGGTACACGATTGTGTCACCTGCGAATTTACGACGAAACTAATGAAGTTAAATTTCAGGCTTTACCTTTAAAGAGGGGGCCCGTAGCTAAGTCATCTTCATCGTAGTTCTGGTTTTCTGAATTTTTCAATTGTAAAGGAAGAGTCTTGAAATAATTACCGTCCAAATCCGCCTATCCATCACTCACTTAATTAGAATAACGTCAAATTTCTAAATTTTAGATAGGTATCGAACTTTATAGTCCGAGGAGTATTTCGGGCCCTCTCGACCATCACAATTACGGTTCCATATGGGCGCAACCAAGGTAGGGCAAACAAAGCCTGCCTCTCCTGTTAGTCGCCTTATTATGTCAGATAATGAAAACGTATCGATTATAATTAATTATAGTTGTAAAGAATTGATTTTTTGGTAGATTTGTGTAATAGCCTGCCTGTTAGCTTCTTTACCATATTCCAAAAATACAAGACTCGATTTCTGCCATAATAGTTTACTTTAGACTCTATCCGAAACACATGCATCGTAGAAATCTTGGAAGCGACATTATTTGATTCTCAGGGTCTGGTGCTCCAGGTAAACTTATTTAATGGCAGGAATTAAAGTCATAGTTAAGACTGCTTTACCGGCCTTTGCCGGCCCTGGAAATCTGCCTCTCTAAGCCAGTGCTTGCTTTGCTGTGGCCCCGGACCGGCTCTATTGATTCTATTCTTTGGCAACATGTCTTGAGGAACAATCGCAAAAGTTTCCAGTTTCTTGTTTATTTTCACTGCAACATAATTCAATATAAGAGTGGCGCAATAGTCATAAATTTAGAGTGCTACAGTGCAATAAAAACATTGAAATTTTATTAAAAAAACAAAGGCTACAGGAAACCAAATCATTTATTGCTGTCGCTCTTGGTTGAAGAACGAGTATTGAAACACTGATTGCATTTTCTTTTGATACAACACAGCGATAAGCTTCACGGGTTTTACGCTTTGGATTCGGCTTGTTGTGGATTGAACTCTTTAATATACGAAACCATTTCATCAAACCAATTCGAATGCTTTCTTTAATTACTCACTTCATATGTACGCAAATAAAAAAGATAGTTAACTGTAGAATCAGACACCATTTCGCACTCTTCTTCATAGGCATTTTTCGGTTGAGAACGATTAGCAAAGGATCTAAGACACTAAACTTTCGCTCAGACTTTCTTACTAATTATTTCAGAAATAGTTATTATAAAAAATACAACATTAGAAAAAGATTAAATTAGATTATGTTGGTGACAATAAAATTAATTCGAGTATAAACCACACGTAGGTGTCTGATTGTATTTCACTATAAAAGCTAAGTTAAAGCTAATGCAGTCCAGAAAAAAATATTTTGTCGAATCATATATAATCATACAAGTTATTCATATATGATCAGATCCAAAAAATGGCCATGTCTAATCATATCTATTTATGCATTATCATACATAAACATATGTATTTTAAAAAAGAAAATAGGCTGCATACGGTGGAAACTGCCAACGTTATCCCTTAGGCCATCTCATTGCTTACAATTATGGACGAATTATTACTATATACGTCATGTAGAAAAGTTGGAAGCTTTTTTTCTTGAAAATTACTAACTAGTGCATCTTAATACTGTATTATATGAACACTCTAACGATATGCGTTAACAAACAAACTTTAAAAAAAATATATTCTTAATTATAAATGAACTTTAACAATTGACTGGCAAAATTATAACACAAAATTGTATTAGTGGAAGACTCGAATTTTCTTTTCCATATCTTGACCCAACCAAAAAAAAGTCAACGCGTTCTCAAAAATAATACTTATTAGCAACCGGCTATCTACGAATCTTTACCCTAAAATAAGAAGCCAGGTGACATTATCTCATTAATCATTAACTTACGTTAACCGAGGATAAAATTTGTATGATAAAGATGTGTTATACGTATAAAAATTGACATGAAAATTTAAGATGTTTTCATACTACTGCGAAAATCTCTCTCTTTATCTGTGTATGTGTGACATTATATTAAGATCTCCATTAGAGCCAATCATATATTATTTATACTAAGTCTTATAATCTAACCATGTATGAACAGATACAGGGTTTATATAGACTCATGCATAATTATATATAGAATTATAATACATATTATTATATATGATCATTTATAAGTCATATATAAATCATATATAAATATACATATATGAATTATATATGATTTATAAATAATTATAAATAATCATAAATGATCAGACAAAATCATTTTTTCCTGGGAGTCCAAACGCATCAACTACAATTTTAATAGTGCTACCTTTTCGGGCGCTCCAGGCAAATTTATTTGCGACGCCTCTCTGATCATAATTAAGACTATTTCACTGTTTAAAGAGACACTTCAAAATGCAATCTCTAAAATTAAGCCGTTTCATAGAGGTGTAGGTTTTGCTGTGCCCTCGGACTCTTGCGCTAACTATTAAGAATTGGCTTATAAAATGGTAAGAAAACTTTCATACCAGTGCGCAAAAATGCACTAACACACGTCATCGTCGTTATCCTAATATCACTATTTTACATTTCACCAACAAGTAAATACTACAAAGTGTGAATGACAATTAGGAGGCGACTGTGAGGCCGGTCTTTTTCCAGTGTTTTCGTCGTAAACGAATAACACTTTGAACGATTCGATCGATAATAACTAAAAATTTGTGAATTAAATCACTGTTATGCTAAATGAAAAGTAAATAATTGAAGAAATTTCCCTTCTGACTAATCACAAATGTTGATTTTTGAATTACCTTGACTGTTATCGCATATATAATTGAAAATATCGAACACAACTCTTAGCAAATCGATCGAAACATCTGCGTGAATTGCCAAAAAATATTCTAAATAATAAATACAATATGAATCGTTCAACAATAGCAATTAACGTAAGACAAATATTGATTAAAAATTAGATTTTTATTTTATCACGATAATTATTTTACAGATTTTCGTAATATTTTTGATTTGGATAAGCTTAGTAGTAAGTAGTCCAGCTCCATCACCACATTGGGACCATTGGGGTCCTCCCGGTGGTTATTGTTGCCCCTGGCGTCGTCCATATTACCCACCGCCTCCACCACCACCACCTTGTTGTGGTGGTGGTGGTTTTGGTGGATTCGGTGGTGGTATCATAATTGGAGGTTTCGGCTTTGGTGGTCGCAGATTTGGTCGTTAACAATATAGAAATCAAAGTGTAAATTAATGATGAAGATTACAATTGTACAAAAAAATAAAGCAATATATTGTGCAAAAGTATTATGTTTTTGTTGATTAACAATAAGTGTAATTGTTACGAGTGAAAGTCAATAATAAATCCCTTAGACAGACGAAAGCAAATTTTTTTTGAACATTACTGCGTGTCAAAAAGTTAGCATAAAGATTTTGCTAAGCAGTCAAAAAATGCGACTGCAATCTATGCGCCAGACGTTAAATTGCAGTTAGGATTTTCATTTGGTTCAAATTCCTTAGTCGATAAGTCGGTGGTTTTAGATTTTGCTACCCTCTAAGATAGTGAACCATTGTGTCGCGCCACCTTTCAGTACTGCCAACTTCTTGAAGTGTGCCGCAAATTTTGAAAATGTTAAAGGCGTACCACAACAAAAAAAAAGATTAAGCATCACTGCTCTAATTACAAGTTGAAATTTTGCCCTTTTGCAAATCATATCTGGGCTTTTGACCGTCAGAGGCTAATTATTTCGAGATACTTTTTTCTAGGAAGGTAAAAATTGGGAAAAACTTCAAACGGGGGCGCAAAGCTTAAGCTTCATTAGCCCCATAGTAAAGCCGCCACCATCTTTAACTCGCAATGTGGATTTTTGAAAACTTGTTTAGAATCCGGATGAGGTTGTTAAAAACAAATTAAATTACAATTTCTCAATAGTTGAATTACAAAGTCTAGCCTTTGTGTAGACAACAATCTAAAATACCAGTAATTACACTAATGACTTTCTTAATCAATTCCACCTGAAATTAGAGTAATGACTGCATTTGTTACTGTTTTTAATTTTCGATAATTGGCCCCAAAAGGCATATAAAAAGGAAGAGCTCTAGTTTGGGTTTATTGCCCGAAAAACTTCTACAAGCACTAGTTGAAACAATAGTTGAAAAAATGTTCGCAAAGGTAAATAAATTTTCTATAATTGTCAGTTATCTAATAGTGTTTATTTTTCAGTTATTATTAATTACTCTGCTATGTGCGTTTGTGATCATCGGCACAACAGCGGATCCTGCACCCGGCCATCAACACGGTGGTGGTGGTGGTCACAATTATCACCAAAACCATGGATATCATGGTAATCAGAACTACCATAAGAAAAATCACTACAACAATCCCCATCATTATCCACACCGTCATTAAATAATGATGATTGAATGTCTGACATTGAAGACGGCTACTAACTTTACATTCTTATAGTTAATGTGCTTACATTGGAAACGTTTAAACTTAAGGTAAATGTCAAGGCCATATTTAATAATAATAATAATAATAATATCAATTATCCAATCACTCAAGTTTTATTATTTATTCTATATTGACATTGCATGAACAAAAATCGGTACAAATATCTATCCATAATGTCCACCGCCAAGTCCACCGCCGCCACCGAATCCACCACCGCCACCTCTACCGAATCCACCACCGCCGCCAAATCCGCCACCACCGCCTCTACCAAATCCACCACCGCCGCCAAATCCGCCGCCACCACCTTTACCGAATCCACCACCGCCGCCAAATCCTCCGCCACCGCCACGGCCACCGCCGGGATAGCCGCCGCCACAACACGGCACAGCATTAACTAATGCAATGATCGTTAATGCAATGAAAATAATCTGAAAAACGATTTGTTTTTGTATTGTAAATTTTTTCATATACAAGACATACCTGGAGAATCTTGATAGTGGATGCCATAGTTGGTTTGAATGTACTGTACAATGATTTTTGATTCAATCAATTAGCTCTTTATATAGTTGCGAAAGATACGCAAAAAGTTGAGTGATGTAATTATACAATTAAATTACTATTAATTATCAAGTCAATCGAATTATTATTATTAAGAATTCTTAACACCTCGGATTATACAGTGTGGTCCACTTAAGATGTGGCTCAACTTTGTAACAATTTACAGTAATGGATTTAGCATTTAGAGACTCCCAAAATTAAAAGTAGGTCACTCGAATTGAGGAGCCTTCAAGACGTGAGGCTTTTAGGCACGTGCCATTATCTTAAGAGGAAATCCGTCAGTGATTCTGCAATTTATCAAAGGCTTGATCTCAGAGCCACTATGGCCACAATGGCCTCTACTATAGCACAACTTAAATGGAACATTCTGTATATTAACTTTTTAAAAATAACACTCAAAAGCTACTCAAGCAGAAATACTAAAAATTGATGATTTCATCAAGAAAAAAAAACAAAATAAAGCTTTATTATTAACGATCAATCATCTTATTAAGATTTTTTCGTATACAACAAAAAAAAAATCATAAAAAAAAACAGGTAAAATACCTTTTCCGTGATCGTCTTTTGTCTGACAGGTGAAATTTATCTGATTAGCATATAACGATGCGGTGGGCTATGTTGCCAAAATTTAGTAATGCGCCCTAGGAAGAATTTGAATTTCGCGCGTCATTTCGGCCAATCAAATTTGTTAAATTAGGCGCTAATTTCAAACCTTACGTTTTTGTCTTTTTAGGTAATTTTTCAAAATACACGTGTCTCGTTGATAATCAATGAAAAGTTAATTAAATTATTATTTCGCGGTTATTTGCAGATGTTGCGCAATTTGCTTTTATTGGAAAAATAAACGGTTTTTGTTTGATTTGCACTTGCAATTAAGTACTTCATTTATTGTTGGATTTCTTGAATTTTTCTAACAAAACAAGCTTTTATACTAGAGAAAAAAATAGCGGTTTATTCATAAGAAAATAGTAAATTAATTGAAATACAAGAAATAACAATTATCGCCAATTATAGTTACTTTGTCAATAAGAATTTCGAATTTATAAATAAAATGCTATTAATTACGATCGGCAAATATGACTTCATTTGTAAAATCCCATAAGTATTTGTTTACAATTTACTTAATTTAATAAAATTAACAATACAAAAAAAAACGTATCCTTGACTAATGGGAATCCCAAAATCGGGCAATCTTCACCGATTACTAATTACTTTTTTTGTTTGTTTATTTTGTATTTCAACCATGCTTCCAACCATAACTGGCGGTATTCCCGTTGAAATTATTACCATAACGATTCGTATTACCAGCACGCCAACCAAGACCACCACGATTACCCGTAGCCGTAGCCTTCCAGCCTAATCCCTGATTACCATACATGTACGTACCAGAATGATAAGTACCATATTGTGCCGATTGTGCGGGTTGTAATAATTCCGTTGGTTGAGATGATCGTCCGGTTAATTCTGGATACATTACCACTACGGATGATAAGCGTTGTTGTGATGGTAGTACGAACGATTTCGCCAAAATAAATAGTATAACCATTATAAATACCTGGAAATGGGTTGGTTTATTTTTTGATAAAATTGTTAAATTATTTTGAAATTTACTAATAAACCTTCAACATCTTCAAAATAGAGTTGATAAACACTACACAATTTTAGAAGAATCTAGTTTTATCTGGTGGCTCTTCTACGAGTTAACTGTTTTTATATGGGCCCTTCGAGTTTTCTTTATATTGAATTGTCTTGGGTAATAAGGACAGGAAGTCAATGGCCTCATTGGAATTAGATGGACCAGACGTGACCTATCGTAGAAGCATTTTATTGGTGCATGGAAAATATTACTAGTAATGGACTACAATATACAGAGTTGACATTCTAACTAACCATATAATAATTTAACAAGAAATTGCGAAACACTTTAAACCTCCCCGATGAGAAAAGGTTTTATCTAATTATATATAAATGTAGGGGAAATACGTACAAAATGACATAGAGTTTTATATTTGGGTCATTTCTCTTTATTGGTAAATCGCATCACTGTCATATTTTACACCACTCATCTTTGGTTCTTTATCTATGAAATCTAATAAACATTCAAAAGATAAATATAACAAAAACAAAAAATATCTTCGTTTAACCGAGATCATCCAAAATCCGCTTTGTTCATATGCTATGGACAAAATGACATATTATATATGGACAAAATGACATACACATTAAAGCTTTAAAATCACTGGAAAAGTTCACAAGTAAAACGTTTGGTTCGTTTAGGAACGTCAGCACAAGAAGTATGAGCCCAATGTTAACAATTTAAGCATTGCAACCAGTCATCTCTATGCTTTGATCGGGAAAAAAGATCGTTGCATGCACAGTCTTCTTCATCATCTTGAGAGTTATTAGGAAAATTTTCTTCTTAACTATCGTCTTCAAATAATGTTTTAGTAACGCTTCGTTTCTTCTTCTTAGGAGGAACTTTGGGCTCATTTTTTGATTTAATTGTTTTCATATTTAGACTAGAAATCAAAACTAAAGAGGTTTGTCGAGTCTTTGGCTTACGTTTTCCTTGTGCACTTATAAACTGGGACTGGGGTGTAATTGTATCATATGTAAAAGGAAGCAAAAATGATCGCCTTGCAGTGTAGATGTCTTCCAGTGGTATGCTTGTAGACTCCGGAGGTTCGTACACATAATCGGGAAATATTTCAGGATTTAGTGCTTTTAAAAACTTCAGAGCTTTAAATAAACGTAATCTACTTCACTAAACTTTTATGAACAATATGACAAACCTATGTCATTTTGTCCGTTGTTTACATATGTCGTTTTGTCCATATCAGCTTGTAAAGCAACGAAATTGAAAAATAAATGCAAAGAGGATGTTTTTTATGAAAAAAGTTATATTAGTGCTACAACAAATTCTTGAGGACTAAAATAAATGCTACACAAATAGATAACATAGCGAAAAACATAACATAATCACAAAAAACTTGTTACAACGAAAAAAACTTGTAACTTGCCAAAAGTTTTCGTCGGCTATAACACACGAATGAATGAAATGCGCGCCTTCACGTTTTGACAGGTTGGTAAAAGCCCTTAGGGTCACGTGATACGATTGTCAGTTGTGGGCTAGAGGCGGTCATATGCAAAATATGGTGCCTATGTCATTTTGTACTTATATGTCATTTTGTACGTATTTCCCCTATATGGCTATGAGATCATAAATCAGAGAGCGGCTGAACGAAACCTGTATATATGTATAAAAATTACTATTGCTGTATTGAACCTTCTGTGATAATTGTTTCTCATTTGCAGTGCCTCAAAAACGAGGCAAAAAAAAACCGTTGAGCTTATTGAGGAGCTGAAAGTGCAGAGACTGAAAGCTGAAGAAGCAGCGTAGCGGCGACACCAGTGATTTTAGATTCATTTCAAAAAATGATACAATTGTTAGGAAAAAAAATTAATTATATATACCATGTATTTTTGTAAATATAAGTAGGTAATGCCTAATTAAATTTAATTATATATGGAATTATACCTAATTATATATGAGCATATATATAATTAGATCTGATCAGCCGTGGTTGATATAATCGTATATAAAATTGTATATAAGTCTATATTTGATCAGATCTGGCTATATATAAATTTATATATATAATAGATTAGATTTGATCAGCCTTGGTTGATATACTTCTATATATAATCATATATAACAACGGTGGGCAAATGCGGCTCTCGGAGCCGCATGCGGCTCTTTGTTGGGCTAAGTGCGGCTCTCATTGAAAATTTAAATCCGTTATAAAATATATTACCATATTAATTTGAAATTAAATTCTAATTTTGTATTTAAGCTATGTTACTATTGTGTGGCTCTTTATGACATACGAAAAACCGGACTGCGGCTCTCATGGTCCTAGTATGTGCCCACCCCTGATATAGGT